>JAKGSA010002805.1:0-13125 GCA_033558755.1 Philaethria dido
CATACGTACGGGAGTAAAGCCTACAACCTACAAACATACTATGTATATAATTTATGATGCAGTCTAATTATATGCTAATGTACGGTGAAAATTAAAAACAATTAATCAAAACGATTTTAATAACAAACAATATGTACCTACATCGTTAAATAAATAAAGATAAAACAAATCCTTAAGATAATAACATATATTTCCACATGAAATGTAAACATTGTTATCGTAATTTATTTGTCATGTATTTTTCTTTTATGTTTGATTTGAGCCATATTTTCAGCGACTTACACAGAGAGGATTTAGAGAAAAATCACTCCGTTCTTATATGTTGTTGTCTCATTTAAAAATATTGTTCATAGGAAAAGCGACAAGGAGAAGCGGCGGTGGTTGGTACCATACCTGATACAAATTGAGTATTTTTTTATTGGGATATCTGCCCAATTGGGGACTCGGAGAGGTTATGTGAGTCTCTGGACCGGCAGATGACAGGCCGTCCGTATACTCACTAAAATCTTACTATTCTCCTCCTCGACTGCCACTAGTCAAGCTCACGGGAACTCCCCAGTCTTTCGCTAGCCTCGGCAGCATGAGCCTGCAAGGTGCGTCGCGGAGTCAAGGGTGATGGGTACCCTCGACGACAATCTCGATGTAACAGACGGAAGCGACCTATACGAACCTGCTCGGGCCAGAAAACTAGGCGATCAGCTTCACCAAGCTGACCGCCCTCTGGCGAGTTGTGAGGTTAGAAGAGGCTTCCCTCGCCTACCCCAGAGCACCTTGAAGGCGACGGTGGCCTGCAGTAGACGGGCTGTCAACCGAGGCGTCGTAGTGGCATGCGCGAGTGATCCTGCGGCGTCTCATGGGGGTGGAGTGGGTTTCCGCTGGGTTTTAGTGGATAGTATCGGAATAATCGGTGAGCCCCACAGTACCGTTCGTCCGTATAGTAATCTTTTTGCTTTGCGGGCGACGGTCTGCGTAAACAGCATTTCCCAGCGTGACAAAAAAAAAAGGCTTCCCTCGCCTACTGCCTTTGTGGACGCCTGTAATCAAAGTTGTGTTAAATATTTTTTTTCTTTTTTTTTTAACTTCACGTTGTATCCCGCATATATCAGGATAGGCAGAGGGAACCAGAGAACCTAGTGTTAGAACACTCCATTCTCTTTCAACAATTCCGTTCCCCATTTTCCGCTGTATTGAAGCATTGCGCGTTGAGTGGCGGAACTCAACGCCGCGCTCCGCCTTGTTACCAAACCCAAGAAATGAAAATATTAAATTTTACATTTCCTGGAGTGGGGATCGAACCCACAACCTGTCGCATTTACAGTCGCACGCTTGTGCCTCTGCGCCACGACAGGCGATAAATAATTCAGTAACGGTAAATTGTGCACTGGTACAAGTGCAAAAGTACAACTTTATAGATGAATGATTTAAAGGTTGCTCTGTAATTCTGTCAATATTTAAAGGAAATTAATACCTTAAATACTATAATTTTTTTTTATAATGGATAAATAATGTCATTCTTTTGAATAATGACAAAATTACAACTATTAATTCTTTGAAAAAATACTAAATAACAACCTTAGCAATCTTTGTAATCGCTCTCTTGTAAATTTATGCTTTTATACTCATACCAGTGTGCCTATACCTATACATTTGATATATCTTCTTGATATGATTTGATTGAAACAAACATTGATTAATATGTTATAATAAAAGACGATAAAGTAAAAGTAAAGAACTCTTATTGTAATCAATTAATGAATAGTGTGGTCGTCTTGTCTAGCTTCCAAAACTCGCAAATTGCTATATTAATAATATCCTTGTCTTGTAATATTAACATCTTGCCATTGCATAATAACAAAAACATTAAATAATGTTGTCGATATAATATTTTATTATACATTATGAATGCACATAAATCTGTTTTATTATATTGCCAATTAGTTGGACTGTACTGTCGATATCGGACAAGTGATCAAAGTTCATTTTATTGTGTAATAATTATATGTACATTTCTGTATCATTATTTTAACTATTTATGCCACTTATGTCTAAAAATGTATATATACTCGTATATGTGCACACAGTACGGATTATATTTTCAATTTTGTTTTATCTTTAATTTTCAATTTTCAATTTAAACTTGGGAATATATGCACGTTTATATAAAATATATTTATCCTGTCTGCTTGTTTATTAATAGGCTCCGCTACCTAGTGCTTAATAACTCTGGATGGTAAGTAGAGAACGGAAGCGGAAAGAATATTCGAGAAATAAATAACGTTTAATTATAATGAGTATTCATGTTGATACAGTATACAAATAAATATTTGAATAAGGAATTAAGTCATTAATAATTCATTCAGTATTAGTAAGGAAAACAATTTGATAAAAATGTGACTTGTTTATATTAAAGATGTAGCAGATAAGAATTCAAAGTACAGAAAGAGACACATTGGAAGTATCAGTTATTGTTTTATTGTTGACGCGACAACATGATTTTAATTATTGTTATATTGCTCGTAGTGCTTTATTTTTATACAACTCGAAATCACGATTACTGGTCTAAGAGAAACATCAAATGTGATCCCACGTTGCCTATATTTGGCAATCATTTAAAAAAAGCGTTCGGCATAAAAAGTATAACTGATGTGACTTCTGAATTATATTATAAGTATCATGAAGAAAAAGTCGTGGGCTATTATAGTGGAGTGGCGCCGGAATTGATAATTAGAGATCTTGGAATTGTTAGAAATATTTTAAGTGTGGATTCTGCTTATTTTCATATGCGGGGCTTGGGAAGAGACATGAAAAAGGAACCTTTGTTAAGAAATATTTTCAGTGCTGATGGCGATGCTTGGAAGCTGGTACGTCAAAGACTAACTCCAGCGTTCACAACTGCTAAACTAAAAAATATGTTTCCTCTTATAATTAAATGTACTGAAAAACTAAATAGTTTAGGTGAAGATATAATCGCTAAAGGCGGAGAGTGTGACGTTCGTGAACTAATGGCTCGTTTTACCACGGAATTCATCGGAGCTTGTGGAATTGGTATTGAAATGGATACTATCAATAATGAAAATTCAGTTTTTCGAGAAATTGGTAAGGAAATTTTCACCCGCTCGAATAAAGAAGTTTTTTTACACGGAATATGGGAAATATTTCCAGAGGTAAGAAGTAGTCTGACTCTCATGGACAAAAATTTTGAAAAATTTTTCGCTGACATGATAACGAAAGTATTCGAACAGAGAAACTTTAAGCCTACTGGAAGAAATGACTTTATAGATTTACTATTAGATTTGGCTTCCAAGGGTGCTATAGTAGGAGAGTCTGTTGAAGAAAGACAAGAAGACGGGTCACCAAAAACAGTAAAAATGAAAATGGATTTAATGTGTATGATAGCACAAGTCTTTGTATTTTTCGCTGCAGGATTTGAAACTTCTTCTTCGTCCACCAGCTACACTTTACATGAACTAGCTTTTAATCCAGAAATTCAAGAAAAAATACAAAATGAAATCGACCAGGTTCTAGCTAAATATGATAATAAATTATGTTACGGTGCGGTCTCAGAATTCACTCTACTGGACATGGCGTTCAAAGAGTCTTTGAGAATATTTCCCCCATTAGGAACTTTACATAGAGTTTGCGCGAAAACATACACTATTCCCGAGATTGATGTTACTATTGACCCTGGAGTTAAAATCATTATTCCTCTCCAAGCAATTCAAAATGATCCAAAGTACTTTGAAAATCCCGATAAATTTTTACCTGAAAGATTTAAAGCAGAGGAAGAAAAATCAAGAAATAATTATGTATATATGCCTTTTGGAGAAGGTCCTAGAGCGTGTATAGGTATGTGTATCAACATCAATTATATTCACCTATCCTAATAAAGTTAAAAAGCCAAATTTTCTCAAATTATAGAAATATAATTAGAATTTTAAAGATTTTTTTGGTATAACACTCTCTTAGATACTAAATTTTTAAAAATGCAATTTCAGGAGCTCGATTGGGTCACATGCAATCTCTGGCAGGTCTGGCCGCCCTACTACATAAGTTTTCAGTGGAACCGTCGAGCAAAACTCGAAGAAAGTTGCAAGTCAATCCAAGGTTGAACATTACACAAGCTGTCATTGATGGAGTCCCCCTTAAGTTGAAACTGAGAGACAAATGAAATAATATATAGTTTAAAATATGTTAATCTTAAAATACATCTGAAACATTTAGATTTTTTCAGTGATAGGTATTTACTACAAGTAAAGTACGAAAATATTTGCTTAATATTCGCCGTGGGCATCTACTTGGTAATGGTTGTTAGGTATGGGGAGTGCGAGACACTTTAGTCGCTTTTGAATATAACGTACTAGTTTTTGAATAGAGATTTAGCTTATAATAAAACCACTTAACTTACTTGGGTTGCATCGTTACTTTCAATATTAAAGTACTATTGAATTATATTATTATAATAAAAATGGGAAATGGGTCAACTTTCCACCTCTAGAGACACTTCAACCGGAGTCCAGAGAGAAAAGAACATGTTTTTGGAAGCAATGGAAAATAAAAACAATCTTAAGTCACAAATATATTGCACGCAAAATGAAATTATATTATAAAGCATGGTTATATTGCTCTTTCTTACAAAGAAACAAAGATAAAAGCAAATATTCTTACCATTTATGAAATATGAAAATATTTAAATAATAATTTATTATTTTTGTGGTTGTTGACGTCTCTTAGAGTAAAATAATTTTTGATTTTTAATAAAGGGTCCTTTTTTTTTTTTTTGTTTCCAGGTGGGAAAACCCAGTTGCGGGTAACCGCACGCTGGAAGTGCAATGCGGTTTATGTGAGACTCATGATTAACATCCTACTCACTAAAACCCCACGGTAGTCCATCAATCTGCATCTTCCGAGGCCATGGGTACATTGTCATACTCTCTACCACAACCTCGAAGCATGCTCATATCGTTTGAGCTCTTTACTGATTTGAATCTCTATTATGACAACGAGCCCCACAAGCACGCGTCGTCTCTCTTCGAGGACCATATTTATATGACGGCAGCCTCCTGCAAGGTCTGCCGTCTACAGGTTCTATCTAAGGGGCTGCAATTAAGGCACTGCGTCAAGTTCGCGCCTCGACTCTCCTAAAACGAGGAATCAGATGTGAAGCCTTGCTCCCTGGATTTTCTTGCTGCTTCCCTTACGACATCACATGTTCACAAAAAGCTACCATCTCATTCCACGACTCTTCATCCTGAATCTATTGCTTTCACTACAGATGGTAGTGATGTCATCGCTGTTCGCCCAAGCCAGTTTCATTTCTCGGTTGATCCCACATGGGACATACTTAGTGTGTGTGCAAAGCTGTATCTTCAGACGCACCACACTCGTGACATTGCGGCGTTGTTTGCTCTTTTGCGCTGATGTTGCACAAATACCTTTCCAAAACAACCATGTCCTGAGAGGATTTTGCACTAAATGGAACGTCAGGATTTTTGGTGCATTTTCAACCATTGTCTTAAAATTGGCCTGATTGCCTGAATCGTTTGGATTCCTGCGCGCTTGGAGCTTCCAAGCGATCTTCCCATGCTCTTATAAGGCGTTCCTGCCAATTTTTCGCCATTCATTTTCATTTGTTACTAAATGAATACTTATCCCAAGTGATTTTCCAACCTTTGATAATATACTGCGGCTAGAACTCTTGCCCTAAGTCCTGAAGGCGGGGAACCCGTGCCACACACGCCGCTTCGTACGAGATAGTCCGGTAACCTGAATAACTCACAGCCATAACACGTTGTGAAGTCAATGTAATTGTGCTCTATATTTTTTATATTAAGAGCATTATACACACAGGAGCTCCATAAAGAGTTTCATTGAACGCACATTCCTACGTAGAGTGCACCAACATTTGGTCCACCTATATTTGGCAGCAAACGGCCTAATGCACTGGTAGTGCAATAAATTTGCGCTAGCTGTCGGAAGTGCTCGACAAAGTCCATTGGCTGTCTAAAACAAGACCAAGATATCGCATGGTTGGTTCCACCGCAATAGATGGTCCCATCTACAAAGCAAATGCGTCTTGAGGAAGTTCAGGCCTAGGTCTATGAGAAAACAGAGAGCCTTAGATTTTACCTACGGATACCTCTAATCCAAGGCTACGGATTCTCAGTACTATCTGAGAAACTGCTGCAGAAGCTACTCTTATTGCTGCTCGAAATTTTGAGCTTGTGCTATCAATACTAACGTATCGTCGGCATAACACAATATTTACACCTGGCAGCATTCTCCCCACGCAGCACTCCAGTTTATCCGATGTTCCACAGGAGGGGTCCAAGAACCGAACCCCTGTGGAACACCGCAAGATATTTTTAAATTGTGCCAGCCATCTTTGTCCCAAAAGGAGACACTCCGATCAGCCAAATAAGAACTGATAACACGGCAGAGATAAAAATGGTACCCTGTAAAACTTTAAGGCCTCCTTTATGCACTCCCAGGGAAGAGTGTTGAAGGCATTGGCTATGTCTATCACGCCAAGACAACACCCCTGAGTAACTGCGCTGTTCTGCAAAATTTCACTTTAAGAATTGCGTCGACGTAGATCGGCCTCCACGAAACCTAAACTGATTATCAGATAAATCTAGCCCACTGGATGCTAAAAATGGACGACGCGAGCAGCAATGACTCGTTCAAAAAGCTCTTCTCCCCAACTTCATTAAGAAGGACTATAGGCCGATAAGATGAAGGGCCATCTATCGGGCGGTTTTCTTTTTGATTAGTATTAAGTGTCCATTCTTCCACAATGATGGGAAAACACCTTCGAGGCAAGACGTAAACAGTCTGCGGTCTTGCTCTAAGTTTTTCAAGGCTAAGATTTTTATCCAGATTTGACCTTTGGATTCCGTCAGGACCTGCAGCTTTTTTGCGACGACCAGCACTGCTGCATTTAGCTTCCTGTAAGAAACAGATGGTATTTCTATATTCATACTATCTTCAGCCAAGGATGGGGACAGGAGTGGAGGTACAAATTCCTCTACTGGAAAAGAGTCTCTAAAATATTCTTTAAAACTTCTGGTTGAAGTGTTTGTGTAAGAGGAGATGTCCAAGGGCGAAGTTTATTGCGAACCAATAAATATGGTCGACCCCATGGATCCTCATTAAGAGAATCCATCATTTGCTTTTGCCCTAACTCCTTACTCCTCAAAATAGATAGTTTAAGAGATTCCTTAGATGTTTTATAGATGCCGTAAAGTGAATCTCTCAGCCTGAAATCGTGGATTCTGGGCCGTCGTTTTTACGATGCCTGGTATACCACGTTGTGTAGCAACGCAAGTTTCCCCACGCAACTGTGCGATTTCAGTATTCCACCAATAAACCTCTATTACGAGGAGTCTGAATCCCACACGCGGTACACGCATCACAAATATTCTTGCTGACCTATTGAACCACAAGACCTCCCCTGTTCTATATTGATCGTAGTCGACTCAAGAGATGAGGATATCCAATCTTGTACCAGTGCAGCTTCCTGTAACAGTTTATTACAAGGTATTTTAAACTCCAATGTGGATTACGACCATTTCTGACTCTTCCGGAATCTGCCGTGAAAATATTTGTACCTATGTTAAATCGAATACATAGATGATCTGATAGGGTTCGACTTCTTCTATAACTTTCCAACCAGAGATTTCATTTGCTAAGGCAGGAGTCGCAAATGTGACATCAACTATTTAATCACTCATGTGGTGGCGCACGCAGGTGTTAACTGAGCCTTTGGTTCAAAAAACAAGCAACCCGCATTCCGCGTGATCCAGTCTTCCAACACCTCCTCGTGCATCCGTTACTGGAGAGCCCCACGTTGATTTAGCATTGAGATCCCCTGGAAAGCAATACGAAATTATGAGGATTGTTTCAGTGGCCAAGATCTTAATAAAAACTCCTCAAAATCAGCGAGATTTCTATTTGGAGAAAAGTATGCACCTATAATAAAATAGTTTCTCCAGCATAGCAGACATAACCTTTCCTTTCTTTACGACCGATACTGAATTAATGCCCCCGAAAAACAACGGCTACTAAATTATCTACATTACAACCAATTGGAGGCTGGTGGCACAAAGTAAGCAGCACCTAAGTGACAATAGCTACATAGATATAGACCATTCTGCCATAGTTTGCAGGAGTAAATCCTGAGCTCGAGCACAATGGTTAATAGATAGCCTGAAGAATACTGGACAACCCTATCCATTTTGTTCCATGGTTATATCTACTCTCTGCGGTACTAACGTGGTGAGCCATATCTGCTACAAGAGGTACCTGCGTTTCCTCTCCAAGTCATGTTTTTTGATTTAGAGGGCTACTATTTACTGCCTAATCTATGATCACATCGGCTTATTCACCCCAAAGCACATACTGGCATTTTGGGCGTTGCCGAACAACTAGATGCCTTATGGCCTGTTACACCGCAGCGATAACAATCTTGCTGCGATCCACATCTGAACTGCACTGTGCTCTCACGTGTCCGCTAGATGACAACGGTAGCAACGCATTTCAAGAGAGCCAGCTGACCCTAGCAGAAATCAACCATCCTACCCCACGACCTTTCTGTCTTTAACTTTGGCCACAGCGTCACTCGGATTGCACCTTCAGTCGGCACCAGTGCCATTAGCAAACTGTTTAACTTCTCCTGCTTTTTTAATCATAACTCGAACAGACCCTTTGCTGAGCTACGGCAGATATTACCTCGCTGTCCATTGAATCAATCATTCGACCTATGATCCTCATTTCGCACACATTTCACAGGTCTTGTTATCCTAGCAACGTCCTCAGGTAATACCTCTTTTAACTTCCGCGCTAGAGAATCTTTCTTTTCCCCGCTTGTTGCGCCAGGCACTTGTAGAACTCTAACCCCAGTAACTGACTTTTTAAAATGAAGTCCTGAGATCCCACTACTGTCAAGACTTATCTTTTGCTTAGCTTCTGCTAAAACCGCTGCATAAGTTAATCCCTGTTTTTCCGCCTCAGGGGATAAAGTAATAACAACTGCTGTTGTGCGAGGCGGACGTAACCTAACCGCACGAGATTCATTTGTTGAAGCACGATTTATGTCAGACCTAACTTCTTTACTTTTAGCCCCTTTCTTACTTCGATCCACGACCGTCCAGCCCGATTCTGTAGCCGGAGTTTGTGAAGAAATAATCTCATTAGAAACTTTCTTACTTATTTTATCATTCTTGCTCTCCTGTTTCTTTTGTTCAACCACTGCTGAATAAGTAACGCCTGGATCAAAAGATCAGCAGCTAAAGGAGGCCGGATCCTTTTTTCTGGAGGTAGCCTCTCTTCTAGACCCCTCAAACGAGCGTTTACCATTGTACCTACTTGTATCATTATAGCTCGAGTAAGCTCTTCTATATCAATAGATTGCGGTAAAGATCCTGTACTTCTAGACTGGTCCCGTAATTCTATGGAATTATTTTCAACGCGCGAAATTGGGCTGTTTTGCTTTAATCGTGTAATTTCGGTTCTAAGGTCTGCGACCTCTCTGCGAAGTTCACTCATTTCTGAATTCAATCGAGTATTTTCCTCTTGCAACTTCTGAACCTCATCTGAAGAAGATCTTTTGTGCAGTGCAGTTGTAGCCACTTTTATTGACTCTGCTGCATCCTTTAATGCACGTTGAAAGGTCGTCTTTAAGTTTTTAGACTTATTTGCCACTTTCAAAATAATATCAATATCTTCATTGACTTGTTGATTAAGAGTGGCAGCCAGGCAGACATCACCACCGCTCGCTGTCGCTAATCCAAGCGACTTTCTCTTTTCGCGAGCAATGCGAGCTTGCTCTTCGACAGTTTTCTCGGCTTCTTGAGCTGTTTTTTTCGATTTGTCCAGTAAAAACTCCTTAATTCTGTTTCCATAATCAGAACGCGATCCGTCTGTGTCCTCTTCATTTGACGCCGCCGTCAGAACTATTCGTCTTTTCTTAGCTTTGACCGGCCGTTTTGACATAGGTGCTGAAAGTATAGATTTCTCTGTACGCACACTGTTGTCAGAGTCCATAACAATACTACTGTCAACTGCATTTGCAACTCCAACTCCTTCGGCTTCTATAAACGCTTCACCTACCTCACCTTCTTGGTTATTTATAAGTTCATTTTCCATATTTGGTCCCACGAGAATGGGGGAAATAAAAGGTCCACCCGAGAAGTGCCCCCTGTACCCGGGTAAGCCTAACAACGACCCGTTAGAGTGTCGGCCGGTGCTCTAACACAAGGGGACAGCAGTAACGACTGAACCGCCCATCAGCCATGCATCCCCTTGCGCTGCTTCACCACTTGGGATTCGGGGTAATTTTTTATAGAGGTTTTCTTCCTCATGGCCCAGACAGTTAAGCCAAGACCCTCGGTCCAATTCCTCGGCCGTTAGACGTGATCAACGATACCGATTCATAGGATTACGATTTCCGAGCAGCAGCATAACAATGCCTGGTCAGATATGAAACAAATCACACCTGGACCCCGCTCCAAACTGCACTAGCAGTTTGCAGGTGACTTGTCACCTACCTCTTTGTGTACCTCTTCGCTTCACGCCCGGCTGGCTTGCCGGACGCTAATAAGCTCCCTCCACCACGACAAGGTGGGCACACGTTCGGGGGAGCTTAATTTAATACCTTACTTTATCTAACTTCACGCTTTATCCCTAGCGGGGTAGTCAGAGAGAACGAAGCGCCAAACGTTACGGTCCCCGCATACCTCTTTCGCCTCGT
This sequence comes from Philaethria dido, assembly GCA_033558755.1. Lineage (NCBI taxonomy): Eukaryota > Metazoa > Arthropoda > Insecta > Lepidoptera > Nymphalidae > Philaethria > Philaethria dido. The sequence continues at coordinate 10,748 of JAKGSA010002805.1, forward strand.
CTACAGTCATTAACCTCTTCATGCATGCCCTCCGGGGGGTCCTCATGCTTTTTACGTGACCTTCCTCCAGTATCATTGATACTGTGTTCTCGAAGGTCAACCGAGGTCTCCCACCACCTCTCTTGCCGCTCACCTTTGCTTCATAAATATTTCTCACCATTCTTTCATCACCCATCCTTTCGACTTGACGAAACCACCTGAGCACGCTCTTTTTCATTCTTACTATAACATTCTCGCTTATACCTGTCTTTCTTAGTATCTATTAGTTGTGGATTAGGTCAGCCAAACTGACTCCGCATATTCTCCGAAGAGATCGCATCTCTACAGCCTTCATCTTTCTTTCGTTCTTCTTTTGACAAACCCACGTTTCGCTGCCGTATAACATCGTCGGTACCAGCACTGCATTGTGTACAGCCATACGTGCAGCTACGCTGACGTTCCGCCGTCCCATTAATGCAGACTGGGCACCGTTAATCATGTTACCGACAGCAATACACCTTTCCACATCCATATCGTGTTTTCCATCTCTGCTAAACATACTTCTCAGGTATATTACCTCATTCATTTGTTCTAATATCTTTCTATCTACAGTAATCTTGCATCTCGTTCTTTCTTCATCTCTTTCAAACACCAAAATCTTAGTCTTCCTCGCATTCAGGCTTAGACCAATACTTTCACAACCGTCTTTCAAATTGGTGACTAATGCCTGTAGCTCGCATTCTGATGATGCAATGAGCACTGCATCATCTGCGTACAGTAGGCAATTAAACGCGTGTTCTTTCTAATATAATTTCACTGTCCTTCGAAAGTACTCCTTTCATTCTACAGGTTAGCGTACAACTCCGGGATTCACTAACTTCTCGCCAGGAAAGCTTCTTGTTCTCTCGGAAGTTGTTCGTTAATCTTTCATCTCTTTTTTTCTCTGCTCTTTCACGCTTCATCTTTATCAATGCTTTCGTTTTGTGCTTTTGCAACTTATATTCTTTCTTCTTAATCTCTCTCATACTTTTGTTCTTACTCGAGGCTGTATAATCCTGCCATGCTTTCTTCTTTCTTTCTACGGCATCTTTCACTTCATCGTCCCACCATTCATCACGCTTCTTTCTAATGCCTCTTTTCCCTAAACCACACACCTCAGCTGATGCTTCAACCATACCATTCCTAAGATTCTGCCAGCATACTTCAACACTATCACTTTCTATTTTCCAACTGTCTAGCTTCTTGCAAACCCTTTCAACGTATTCCTTTCTAATGAGTGGATTCGGAAGCTTCCAGCTTCTTTCGACCTTCTTTTCCGACCCCTTATTCTAGCAACTACTAGATAATGGTCAGTTCCCAAGTCGGCACCTCTATACACACGCGCATCCATTACTTGGTTTCGAATCCGCTGATCCACCAGGAATAAGTCAATCATACTTTTCTCTTCCTTTCGCTCCCATGTATATTGGTGAATTTGTTTGTGGTCAAACATCGTGTTTGCCACAAACAAATCCTTCTCCTTTCAAAGTTCCAATATGAGCTTTCCAGCCTCATTCACTCTCTATTATCGCCATACTTACCTAGTGCACGTTCGTAACCAATACGCGGGGTTCCGACCCATACATTCAAGTCACCGCATACTATTGATTGTTCATTCCCTGTTACACTTCCTAGAACTTCCCTGACACTCTCCCAGAACTCCTCTAGCGCACTTAAAGAAGCTGAGGATACTGACGCATACGCCGATAACAAGAATATTCTTGTTATCCCCAGCTTGAAGCGAATCCAGAGAAGCCTCGGCTTGATCGCCTTGTATTCTACCACTGCACTCACCAATCGAGAGGACAATAACACGCCCACATCTTGACACCTTCGTTCGCCCTCTGGAACACCAGCCCAGAAGGCGACTCGGTTGCCCGGCAGCTGGGTCGTGTCAATGCCCTTTCTCTTGGTCTCTGTCAAACAAATTACATCTAAATCTCGTTCATCCATCACATCTAATAATTCATACATCTTCTCTTCTCTTCTCACATTCCACGTAGCCATTTGTAGTTCCGCCCCCCACTTCCCGCCGTCACGGACCTGGCGTGCTGGGTGACGGTCCCCAACGCCACATTCGTCTCCACTTCTCATACCAGCGGGGACGCACTGGTGCGCGTCGCCTCGGGGGGACGCCCTATCATTGTGCGCCCTGGTGCTCGTGGACATGGTGATGGATTATTGCAGTCCTACACAAGTGTCACACTTTTGCAGGACTGGCAGAGATCGCAGCGAGCAAGCTATCCATCGTCGACCCTAATTTAATGATCTTAAAAATATAAAAAATTAAATATTTTTTAAAATAAATATACATGGTGTGAGGACTCGCCTTACGTTAAATGAAAACACCGTTTTAAGTA
>JAKGSA010002806.1:0-13112 GCA_033558755.1 Philaethria dido
GGCGTTAATAGGTGAACAAGTCGAGTTGCAAGTTTGTTTTTTTTTTTAAATTAATAAGCATTAGGATTTATTTTATATAAGGGTGAATGATTTCGATTTTTCAAGCAAATCGAACACTTATCTAAACTAAAAAATACCTGGAAATCTATTTTAGATAACGCATACCAATTTGAACGTAGCGGGATTCGAACCCGCGGTGTATATCTTTTATTATCTGGTTTATTTACTTACATATTTCCATATATTGGCGTCCCCGTTGACACGTTGATAACTCGTCCTAGCAACGTTTGTATATGTATGTCACTTTATATAAACTTGGATGTCAAACCATGGTAGTGTGTGTAACATTTATTTTATTAATTTAATATACTTTTTATGCATCATTTAAAAAATTATATTAGCATTCTGCACTCCTTCTCTATATAACTATAAGTGTGCCAAGTTTCATGCTCCTCCGTCCGCGTAATTTTTGTAAAAAGGGGCCCAAAGTTTTTGCTTCACGTATTTATATATAGATATTACTCATTCTTATTGTTATTTATTGTTTTATTTATTTATGGTTTTCTGTGATCACTACGGGCAAGTGTCCGTATCTTTTTATAAGCTTTTTTGGATAAAGAAATAACTACTTTCTTTGTTTTTCTTTTGCTACTTAATTAACGCCTGTCGTGGCAAAGAGGCACGTGCGACTGTAAACGCGACAGGTTGTGGGTTCGATTCCCACTCCAGGAAATGGAATTTTTCATTTCCTGGATTTGGTAACAAGGCAAAGCGCAGCGCTGAGTTCCACCACTCAACGATTCGGCGGAAAGTGGGAAATGGAGTGTCTTAACAATAGGTTACCTCTGCCTACCCTGCTATATGCGGGATAAAGCGTGGAGCTATGTATGTATGTTAAAGTCCCAAGTCTTGAACCCACTACCCGACGATGCATTGTCGTCTAAACACACACTAATGAAGTTCCTTTACTTACAATAAATTAATTTATAAATCCAGTTAGATTGATTAATGAAGTTATATTTCAATAGCAGACGCGCGCTAATATGATTTATACTTGGTGTCGGGCAATCTTTGATGTATGCACTGGCCAATTTGTAACTTCTGCTGGTCGAGTAGTAGTGAGCAATCTATATATAAATATGTGAAGCGAAAACTTTGTACCCCTTTTTAGGAAAATTACGCGGACGCAGGAGCATGAAATTTGGCACACTTATAGTTTATATAGAGAAGTAGTGCAGAAAGCCAACATTTATTTTTAATAATACAAAAAATAAATATTAAATTGATAAAATAAATGTTACACACACTACCATAGTTTGTCGTCCATGGTTATATAAATGAAAAGTGAAAAATTCCATTTCCTGGAGTGGGAATCGAAGCCACGACCTGTCGCGTTTACAGTCGCACGCTTGTGCCTCTGCGCCACGACAGGCGTTATAGAACAGTATTTTTTTATAAATATCTTTATTTCAAATATTTAAAGATTAGTCAGTGAATTATATTTTTTTATAACTACTTATTGATATTCAATTCTGAAATACTGAAAAGTTTAAACAATGGTTGAGTATATATATGCAAATATGTTAAAAACCATAATCATGTTTATCTTAAAAGATACATATAAAGTACTAAACAAGTTTCCACCGTCTCCGCGGTTCATTAATTCAAAGTGGATTTCATATCGTGCCTTGTATTACAAATACAATGGAACTAGGGTTGCCAGCATTTCTTTGGGAAAATTATTAAATAATCTATCTGCAAAAATATATTATATTTTTAGTGTGAAATGATAAATATACATAGATAGATTTACATCGACATAGATATATACATTTATAACTTATTTATCACATTATAGCATAAGTCAAAAATTAAAGTATTTATTTGCTATATAAAAAATGAAAGTGTTGAAATTAGTATTCTCGCATACTATAAAGGTATTTAGATTACGGACCCGAAATTTAGTACAATCTCCCCCGAAATGTAGAGAAGCAATAAGAAAGGATTTCTCGAAATCCTAACACAAACTACAAAAAAGAGGATTTTAGGTAGAAGCTAAAGAAGTCGCGGGACACAGCTAGTATTATATATTATTGTACGGCTGGCAACCCTAAATGTAACATCGATTTAACGAACTGCCTCCTCACGGCTGACATTGGAACGCATAACAAAACAATGATAATTCAGTTAAAGCCCGTTACCGTACAGTGAAACCTGTATAACTGGGATATCAAGGGACCTACGATTTTTTATCAATTATAGAGTCTTTTCATTCATCGAGCTTCTGCAACTGTATTCTTTTCACAGTTTCAAACTTTTTTCTTCATAGTGGGGCAGTCAGAGAGCCGTCCGAATTGGACACGTAGTGAATGGCGAAACTCAACGCCGCGCTTTATCTTGCCAGAGCGAAAAATAAAAAGAAAAATTAAACTTAGCAATCCTCTATGGGGTGTCGAATCTACAACCTTCACGGCGGTGTCCCACTGCACTACGTTAGCCTCAAATGTCAATACATAATATTTATAAATATAAATATTGTCACAATTGTTATGTGAACCTAGAACTACCGCATTGAGTCCAAACTGCGCTGCATCATAATATATAATGTGGCTTAACCAGCTTTAACTGAATTATCACTGTTTTGTTATGCGTTCCAATGTCACAGTCGCGTGTGGGCAGTTCGTTAAATCGATGTTACTTTATAGAACTGTCAGTCTGATGATGACTAACTGAATCCCGCGGCTTCGTTTGCGTGGACTATAAAATCTAAAATCCCGTTTTCCCATTTTCATAGGAATTAGTAGAAATTTCTAGAATCTTCCCTTAATCTTCCCATAGATCTATCTTATAATATATACTTATCAAATTTTATTTTATATGTATGCTGTTTAAAAAATATTTATAAAATTAGCGACGTTTCTATAAAGCAAAATCGGTTTATCGTACAATAAGTACGACGCCCTATAGCGAAATATATGTATAGGTAAGAACATAGAACAATATGATAGACGTAATGTTTTTTACCATACCACTTGGCGCAGTTATCAGTTATCGCGATTTTTGTAGGTTTAAATGCCTGCTTGGTTAAATAAAGCAAATATGAAAATAGATGGAATGTGGAGAAATTATCACTGAATGGTTGGCTGAATGGTCTTTACATTAAAAATAATGGGAAGAAATTATATAAAACAATAAGTATACAATTTAATCGATGATAAATAGTGAAGTGGTTTAGGTTGTGTTTCCGGTGAAAGTAAAAATTTGTTCGTCAACGATACGATTCAAAACATTTCAACACAAGTACAGAATGATAATGAAAAACGGTATACTTACTTTATATGTTACGGCAAGTGTGTTTTAAGTATACATAATATTTTTTATAGACGCCATCGTGGCGCCGTTAAGGAATTCAAAGGTGTGAATGCGATGGTTCTAAGTTCGGATATATTGGGGTAGTGCAAAATAAACAGATATTTATCGTTTTGTTACGGTAAATTAGCCAAAGTTCTTACAATGTAGTCGATGGATTCTTCATGTGTATTATCTATGTTAATGTAAAAGTTTCATCTAAATCACCGGATTTAGTAGTTTAGTGTGTTCAAAGAACAAACATTTGTCTATCCTATCTATTTTCACATTACTTATAAGATCTTTAGCTTGCGATTATTACACGTTCTAAATTAAATTATTTATCTGAAATAATCACTCAGTCATATGTAAGGTAGATCCTGTGAATCACGGATTACGAAACGCCGGGTTTTTTTTTAAATTCTGAATAAAGTAAATAAAAACTGAAGCACTCCTCATTTTTTTTCTAAATAGTTGTTTTGTTTTCTTGGTTTAATTAAAAATTAATTAATAATGCAACGTCTGTAATGACGAAGAACGGAGTTGTAGTTGTTCTCTTAGATTTTTGCAAATTACGCATTAAATTTTAGAAATGAATATTAAAAAAATCTTCTCCTCTCTTTCTTGATTGTACAATATATAAGCATATCGTTTTCCATTTTATTTGTATACAATTCATATTAGATGAATATTCTTAGAACTTAGTATTTTTAAGAAATGCTAGTAGCTGTGTAACTGAGTCAGTAAACAAGTTATTTTGGTTTAACAAAACCTTAGAATACCGGCTCTAAGATATTCCACTCAAAGCATTCTTAACACTACACGAGATCTATTCTTATGAATTGTATCCCAGCTATCCACAAAACAAGTTAAATGTCTGTTCATTTCAGTCCTCTAGTAAAAAGAGATATGTAAAAATTAGATTTTGTTAAGAAGTTTTAATTTTAAGCTATATTTTAGCTTCACGTTGTTTAGCAGGGTAGGGCAGAGAGAATCTGAGAACCTTAGTGTTAAGACACCTGTTCCCACTTTTCGGTGACTTGAGGCTTTGCGCTGAGGAACTCAACACCGCTTTGCCTTAGCTAGCCGGACCCAAAAATGAAAATACTAAATATTAATTCATTTCTGGAGTGGAATCGAATTACACAACCCTGTCGCGTTTACTAAAAACGCTAGTGCCTCTGCCCCAAGAGAGGCGTTAGTAATATATTTTAATTTTACCTCGGCTATGTCCCCACAAGTTCTGCGGTAATAACACATTTAAAAAAACAGTCGATTTGAACGAGCCCCTTCTTTGCAAATCGGTTAAAGTTTATTATATACGTTTGTATACATTTAATAGGACCAGGTACTCTATGATTACTTTCTATACAGTAAAAAGCGGAAGCTAAAAAAATCTCAAAAATACCAAGCAATACTAGGTACTACACTCAGTATGTGTAAATATTTTATTATATGTACCATTCTGTCAGTCAACAGATAGACGGCTGAGCGATTGAGCTAATGACTCGTGAAGTCGTTAATCTATGTAACGCAATTTCTTTAAACGGCGCCCTTTTACGAGATCTATTTGTTATCGAGTATCTCGGCGGACCCCCTTGCCGATGTGGAAACGTGGAAATGACAGTTATTTTGACATACCTACTAGTATTAGTAAATGTGGACGTACGTTTGTTTGCAGTTACGGTTTCACGCCAAAACTACTGGACTGATTTATGATGAAACTTTGTATTAATATTATTCTTAAAGCAATAAAAATAGATTGGCTCTGCAACCACTATCATGTCAAAGACGAACCAAATATCTAATGATGTGTGTTGCGTTTCGATGACTTTTTAAGCCAGGTTTTTCCCCACCCCACCCATCCTTCTCCTCATATAATGTGGGTTAATTCCTAAGGCGGACCGTCGGGCCAGTACAATGTTCCCTTCCATTTATCTTATCTAGGCCGGCAACGTATTTATAAAATATCTTTGGTGTTGTATATGTCTATGGGCGAAGATAATTACATAACCCTATGATGGTCCTTCTGCTCGTTTGCCTCCTTTTGATCAATAAAAATATATATTTTGGCTGTAGACTTTGTTTGTCAAAATCATCGAAATGTTGTTACTTGAAAGTATTCAAATTAACGCATAAACGGACTATACACTATAGTATGTAGTATGGACAGACATTGACATAAGCGAAGCTGCAGGAACCGCTAGTAACGGATAATGCTACGGCGAAGTTAGGTTTATAGGGTACCAAATGTTTATCGTTATATTGCGACCAAGTTACAAAATCTTTAGCAATTCTGTAACCTGCGTGTGTTATTTTTATGTATGTTATTTTAGTTTTATTTTTAACTTACTGTTTCCCGCACATAAGCAGAGAAACCAGAGAACCTAGTGCTAAGACACTTTCTTTAATATTGTTCCCCACTTTCTTCCTGGGGAATTATGCTAAGTGGCGGAGCACAACGCCGCGCTTTGCCTTGTTACCAGAGCGAGAAATTGAAAAATACGTGAAATATTATTTAATTTTTTATTCCTTTGTAGGGGAACCCCACAACCTGTCACGTTTACAGTGGCACGCTTCAAAGTCAAAGTCAAATAATTTTATTCAAAATAAGAAGCAGGATTCATTTTTTGAATGTCAATAATTTACCACCAGTTCACTAAATTTAATGCCTCAGACCTGAGAAGAACCCTGGCGCAAGAAACTCAGCGGTACTCATATCTCTGATAAATAAATATTTTATTAAATATACTTAATATTTATAGAGGTTATAGGGCAGTGTCTGATTGAAAACGCGATTGGTTGTGTGTTCGCTTCCCCACTTGGGGAACAGATTTATATTTTACTATTTTCATTTCCACTCTAATTATACAAAGCGCAGCGCAAGCTGCCACTAACATGCAAAATATCGAGTCTGAAGTGGAATTGGGTACACCGTTTGAACGAGAAGGGAGTGTCTTGACACTCAGATTTTTCTTTTCCTAACCTCTCATGCGGAAAGAAGCGTGAAACTGTTTTTTTATGCAATACTATTTATATAGGGAGTGGGAATTGAAATGTTAAAAGAGAAAGGAACGGAGCGTCTTAACACTAGGTTCCCTGCCTACCCTCGCGTGGGACATCGTAAGGCTAATATATATATAAATATATATAAGTAAATAATGCAAATAGAATCACGATAGAAAAATAGAAAATATTATATTGTTGAAGATATCAATTCATAAATATTGTATTATTTTATACTGGCTTTAGCTATTACTTATGTTTAGACGCTTCAGTGCCATATTAGATATCGTGAACGCCTCGAACGGCCGATCTGATTGTAACGACAAACACATCGGGATATCCTTAATGAAATATTTTATATTGAATATGGCGAATTGTACTAAAAATCTTTTACTATCGTTTTGTATTCTTTGGGCAATATTAGATTGGATTGTTTTCTGTGTGTGTGTTTGTAATTTTAGTTATTTATGCTTACCTTCGAGTAATGTTTATGATATTAAATTTAAATTAATATATAAAATTTTAGCCAAATAATGTGCTGGACGTCAAATAAAATCCTCTAAAACTTAAATTATTAATACGAATTACTCCAATACTACTCGTCAGATCTTAACTAAATTTAAATGAGACTACATCTGATGAATTAAATGTCATATAAAAATTGGCTGACCCGCTAATAAGTTTGTTGTTATGCGGTAACATACATTTTTTATTTTTTTTATTTGTTATTATTTAATAAATTACATATATTATTTTAGTAATTAGGCACTCACAAAAACCACCTCAGGTTTATCTCTGAGTGCCATATAAAAACACAGTTGAATTGTGATAGAGAAGATTCCTTTTTTTTAATCATTTAAAATATATAAAAGTCGGAAGCTCCTAATTGAGGTGTTCTAAGTTTGAATTGCTGACCTCAGCAAAGAGTTTTGCCTCTGTTCACCCTTCAACCAGCAAATCTCTGAAAAACCGAAATTATTATCCGGAAAAACTTTCAACAAGCATCTCAGGGTCCAAGATTTAATAACAGTTTAAAAATATTAAGGCAAATAGGGGCGCAATATATTCCAGGCGGAGAGGTAATGTGAAGTGGAGGTGGACGAGAACCGGGTGGCGTTAGCGGCCGAGGTTTTCGGCAGGTTTCGAACCCGGGACGAGAGTCCTGGGAGGCGGTCACGGATGGTGCCCGCGGACATGATAGAGGAGGCCAGCAGATTACTTCAAGGTAAGCATGAATTATACCCCCTGATGGTCTTGATGTTGGTGAAGTTATAAAGGAAGCGGCATATAGGTCCGACCTGGACGATATTATTATTACAGAAGTATTTGCATATTTTCAAGATATAGGCTGTTAAGTCAGCGCTCTTGTTTTACTCGTATCTTAGCCTCGTGACATTGACAAGCAAGTTTTAATACGGATCTTATTTTTTAATTGTCCCAGACCTCAAGAATTGTTATTAATTAGCTAAAATGTCATATTAAAGCCCATGTTATTTTTTAAATTCTGCAAATTTGAAAATTCTACTGCCCCCAAAATCTGCTGCCCTTTATTACCGAAAAGCCTACTCAGCCTAATCAGCTAGGGAGAAAGGAGGTCACTGCATACCTCTTTCGTCTAGCCTACAGTCTTTTATACACATGCCCTTCACGGGTTCTCATTTGTTTTTACGTGACCTTCCTCCAGTATCATTGATACTGTGTTCTCGAAGGTCAACCGAGGTCTCCCTCTACCACTCTTGCATCTCACCTTTATTAATTATACCTTTACTAATTTATTTTTCCTTTGTTACTTTCAGGCGGTGCCAGAGACATATTCAGTGAATGTATACGATGTGTCAAAAACTTCCTAGCGGGCAATCCGTTCGCGGAGTTCGAACGTTCGATGTATTTCCACAGGTATCTACAGTGGAAGTGGCTGGAGGCGCAGCCGGTCACCCAGAACACCTTCAGGATGTACAGGGTGTTGGGTAAAGGAGGTTTTGGTGAAGTTTGTGCTTGTCAGGTGAGATATGGATGATATTTTTAAATTTTTTGGATTATTTTGAGTTAATATTGTTATCTAATGTTAAAAATGTATTTGTTTTATGATTCCCTATTTGAAGTTTTAGAGTTTTTTTATAGTATTTATATGTAACATAAATTGTATACTAATATACAGGTAGTTAATATTGAGAACATGTTTCTGTAGACACAAGAATGGCATATAAAACTTAGCTAGCCGACTTTTTTTATTGAATATGTGACATATTTTTATCCTAGTTTTTATAAACCAAATGTGTTTAAGTAGGATATTTTCGTTATTTTTAATAATTAAAAAAATAAATACCATGGATTTTGATTTTATTTCTGTTTTTTTTTTTACTTAAATATTATGTTGTCAATTGAAAGCTTAAATAATTATTTTTATTATAAAATAGATTAAATATTTACTAGAAAATTTGCAAATCCTATGACAATACATTATTTTCGACTAGGATATAAAGAAAATTATATTTTAAGCGGTTCTGATAAATTTAATATGTTAAAGTCAAAGTCAAATAATTTTATTCAAAATAAGAAGTTACAAGCTTCAGTTTTTGAACGTCAAATAATTTACCACCGGTTCACTAAATTTAATGCCTCAGACCTGAGAAGAACCGGCGCAAGAAACTCAGCGGGTCTTTTTTTTTTTCTTAATTCAATGCTTTACAAATATTTATTGCTGACAATGGTACCTTTGAAATAGATTGGAGCGAGCATTTCATTCCCAAGGCGTGTTATCATTTATAAAATCACTAATTAGGTAATAACCTTTAACACACAAATGTCTTTTCACAGTTTGTTTTAAATTGTGAAATGGAAAATTCTCGGACGTTTTCTGGGATCCTTTTACAATAGTAAAAGTATACACACTGTCCCATAAAAGAATTGCGGACTCGATGCAATCGAGTTACAGGCGCTGCAAGTTTAAGCCTATTCCTTGTATTTATATTGTGTACATCGCCAATTCTTGTAAAACTATTAATATTTTTCTTAACATACATTATATTTTCAAAGATGTACTGAGATGCAACTGTCAAAATATTAATATTCTTAAATTTTTGTCTTAAGGAATCTTTAGGGCCTAAGTTATAGATTGCACGAATAGCTCGCTTCTGCAAGACAAATATAGACTTGATAGCGGCTGCATTACCCCACAGTATAATGCCATAGGACATAATACTATGACAATCTATCTATATAATCTATCTATGTTACTCACACAATTAGGGAACGAATAACATTATTAGACCACGGCGTGGTTTCCAAAAGGCACGGGTTCGAGTCCCGCTGCGTTAATTTTTTTAGAAATACTTTTACTTTTTAATCGTCTTCCTTTTATTTTTTTAAATTATTTTTGATCTATCTTTTAACAGGTTCGAGCAACGGGTAAAATGTACGCTTGCAAAAAATTAGAAAAGAAAAGAATAAAAAAACGGAAAGGAGAGGCGATGGTCTTAATAGAGAAGCAAATACTTCAACGGATTAATTCTTAGATCTGTTGTGAATTTAGCTTACGCGCGCCGAAACTAAAGACGCCTTTGTGTCTCCGTAAGTTGACTATTATGAATGGTGAGTGGTATGTTTTCTAAATTTTATTACTTCTTCTATGTATTTATTATATATTCTATAAGTTTTATTATATATATATATATATATATTACAGAGCATATATATATATATATATATATATATATATATATATATATATATATTTGGTTAGGAGTAGAGAGAGGAGTGCAGATAGTGAGTTAAACGTTAATACGCATTTTAAAGGGGCCCCTTAAACTTAAACTTGGGTCGTAAGTCTGCGGCACTCTCCGCCTCCTCTCCTCTCTGCAACGCGATGGGCACGGTGGAATCAATGGTGCGCTAAGCAGTTTCTTCTCTTTCTTTTATTATTTTTATCTGCTTTAAGATATTTAGTCTGCAAAAGCTAGTAACATTTTTAATTATATATATATATATATATATATGGCTTTGGCAGACATGATTGTTTATCTAAATATTTCAAAAATCTAGCTACTCAAAAAGCTTTTAAAAATTAACACATATATACATTGTAGTATGTAGTGTGGACTGCTATTGACCACAAGTGAGCAAAGCCAAGGGTTTAAATAATATTTTTTTAATTCTATTAAAGGTGGCGATCTGAAATTCCACATATACAACATGTGCGGCGCTGACACCGCCTCGGCTTGAGAGTGGCGAGGTTCTTACGCCGCGCAAGTTGCGTGCGGCTTGGAGCATTTACACAAATGGCATTGTTTATAGGTGAAGGTTTAGTTTTATTAAGTTTTTTAAGAAAATGTGTTAAAAAATTATGAAAGATATTAGACGATATATATAACTTAATATTTTTGTTATATATATCAGTAAACTATGTGCAATTTTTATTTTGCCATGTTGATTTGCGTAATTCTACTCCGCGTTTTTTGATGACGAATGGGGAAATGATAATAATTTAAATATTCCTCATTCTCTCGAGTGTGTATTGAATCCACAACTAATCGCGTTGACATGATGACATACATACATATGTAGCTTCACGCTGTATCCCGCATATACCAGGATAGGCAGACGGAATTTAGTGTTAAGACACTTCGTTCCCCACTTTCCGCCGAATCTCCGAGGTACTGCGTGCTGATTGGCGGAACTTATCGCCGCGCTTTGCCATATTACCAAATCCAGGAAACGATAGGAGGATACATGATGGCCTCTTAATAATATTTGTAACGAAAATATTACTTATGTCTAGGGATTGCAAACACAAGACAAAAAATATAAATAATTTTTAGTGCTGATTTAAATAAAACATAATAAACATATATATTTTTTGTCTCTTGTACAACTTTTTTGCAAAAGCGACGAAGTGAGTGTATAGGTTCTTTCCGGTTACCCTACTGTGTGGGATAAAAAGTGAGGTTAATTTTTTATTATTAACTTTACGCTGTACACCAGAGAACCTAGACACTCCGTTCTCTTTTAACATTTCCATTATCAATTTTCCGCCGAATTGAGGCATCGTGTGCTGAGCTGGCGGAACTCAACGCTGCGCTTTGCCTTGTTATCAGTTAGTACAACAATATTTATGAGTACAACATGTATCGTGTAGGGACTGCAAGCCGGAGAACATCCTGCTGGACGACGCGGGACACGTGCGCATCTCGGACCTGGGGCTGGCCGTGGACGTGCCGGAGGGCGGCAGCGTGCGCGGCCGCGTCGGCACCGTCGGGTACATGGCGCCGGAGGTCAGGCACCACTCTATTACACTTGTTTTACCGTTTTTTTTTTCCTTTTTCCCTATTACCACCCATCCTTTCCTCAGAATGTGATGGTTTTAATGGGGGACTGCCCTGACCACTACATTATTTCTCCCCACTTTCCGCCGCATTGAGACATTGCGTACTGAGTGGAACTCAACGCCGCGTTTTGCGTTGTTACCAAAATTCCATTTCCTGGAGTCAGAATCGAACCCACAACCTGTCGCGTTTACAGTCGCTTGTGCCTCTGCTCCATGACAGGCGTTATATATTAAATAATTTATAGAAATATATTAAATAATTTATTTTGACAGGTAATAGACAACGAGCGTTACGCATTCAGTCCCGACTGGTTCTCGTTCGGTTGCCTCGTCTACGAGATGATAGAGGGACGCGCGCCGTTCAGAGCGCGCAAGGAGAAGGTCAAGAGGGAAGAGGTCGATAGGAGAGTTAAGGTATGCTTGTTTTATATTGTTATTTTTATAGTTTGACCGTTTTTTATCATATAGGACAGTAAGAGAGTACAATCATAGCGTCGAGATACATCGGGTCTTGCTTTTTATTGGAAATATTTTATGTTGAGTGGTTCGTGGAACTTAATTCCGCGTCGCCTTTCACAGCAGGGAGGTGAAAATAAATTACATACAAAATCTTTTCCAAGACCTCAAGTATGTATTGAAACCACGTCATGCGTTGTCTTGATGCTATGTTCTCTTTGATTATTTTGTTATGATTTAAAAAGTGTAAAATTGAACGAAAATAAATCTTTTTGAATGTTAAATAATTTACCATTGGGTCATTAAAGTTAATGTCTGAAGATCTCAGCAGAGTCAGCGCAAAAGATTCAGTGTGGTTTTTTATCTAGTCAAAAATTTAAAGTTGTCTTATTATTTATTACTAAATTAGAATATTTAGAATATTTTGTATTTGTTGAGTTTAGTCATTTACGTTTGAAAATGTCTCGAGGTTTGGTTATTTTCTTTTTGATTACTTTGTTGTGCCATGTGTAATGTTTTTCTTGTATGTGTTTTTGGTTTCGTGGTGTAGAACGAATAAGAGAAGTATTTTGGTAAGACTAGTTATTGTCTCGTCAGTAAATGCAATCAATTGTATTTAGTATTGTATGTAGGTTTGTTTCCCACCCGAAGAGAAGATTGATTTTTTACAAAGTTTCTATCGTTATTGTTAAGATAAATAACTTAAAATAAAAGAGTCTCGACACTAGGTTCTTTATACAAGATGTGAGGACTTGCCTTATATTAAATGAAAACACCGTTTTGAGTACTCCTTGTAAACGATACGATTATAAAATAAGAGTTTTTACTAAAAATGAAAAAGTGTTTTTTTCAAACAAAATAAATAATAAAATATTCGTTACAAAATCAAACGCCATTTGTTACGTATGACGCAAGAGGACACTAACCTGTCAGAGCGGCAACGTCGCACGCCATCTCATTGAAGAAATCGAGTGTTGGG
>JAKGSA010002807.1:0-13111 GCA_033558755.1 Philaethria dido
TGTTATGTTGGTACACTCTTCCCGAACATCTGTACCAAGTTTCAAGTGTATAGCATTTTTTGTTTGGTTGGGAGAGGCGTAAAGGTTATAAGTGTTTTGCGTGCTCGGCGATTTCTTGCTATCGAAAAATATGGATTTGCATCAAATTTTGTGTAAAAAATAAAATAAAGTGCTCCGAAACACTTAAAATGTTGACAGTGGCATATGGTGAAACTGTTCTGAGTAAAAAAAATGTTTACAAGTGGTACAAACTCTTCCAAGATGGCCGGGAAGATGCCAATGACGAGCCTCGCTCTGGACGCCCAAGCACGTCAACAACTGATGAAAACGTTCAAGCAGTGAAGAAAATTGTTCTGGAAAATCGTCGAATCACTATCAGAGAAGTTGCTGAGGATGTTGGTATATCGCTTGGCTCGTGCCATGAAATTTTTTCTAACGTTTTGGGCATGAGACGTGTGTCAGCGAAGTTTGTTCCGAAATTGCTCATCATTCATCTTTGCTGGTGAGAGATTTTTTGGCCAAAAACAACACCACAATCATGCCTCAGCCACCATATTCACCGGATTTGGCCCCATGTGACTTTTTCTTGTTCCCAAAACTAAAGAGACCTATGAAGGACGGAGATTTGCAACGATTGAAGAGATAAAGACTGCATCGCTGGAAGAGCTCAAGGCTATACCGAAAAGTGCTTATGAGAAGTGCTTTGACGATTGGAAAAACCGTTGGCATAAGTGTATTGTATCTGAGGGGGATTACTTTGAAGGGGACAACATAAATATTGATAAATAAATAAATATTTTTTCTTAAAAATACAAAGTCACCTTACTTTTTGAACACACCTCGTATTATAAAAAATAATATTTGTATTCATTTCCTCATAAAATAAACTATCTCGACTGTACATTAAGGAAAAAATAACGAACTAACCAAAACAAACCAAACTATACATTAATTTATACCTATAGATAGATTATTTAGGGAAGTCACCTTCATATTGAACTAGAGTTCTTTTGACGTCATGATATCGGATTATGTTTTGTAGTTTTTGGCGCTTCACCATTAAAAAATATAAACATAATATTTATTTGGCGAATTTGTATCTACGTCTTTAAATAATTCATAGATGAGAAGTTCTGTATCAGGCGTGAATAAGTTGATAAATACAAAATTTATATTTCTCAGGGCTAACATTTTTTAGTTTAAGTTAAGTTTTTCTATACCTGACCATGCTCCATTTACTTAAAAATGTTGTATTTTTTTAGCTTCACGCTGTATGCCGCACATGGCAGGGTAGGCAAAGGAAACCATAGAACCTAGTGTTAAGACACTCCGTTCTCTTTTAACATTTCCGTTCCCCAGTTTCCATCGAATTGAGGCATTGTATGTTGTATTTAGTTATTAATTCGCTTTATAAAGTAATTCCAATACCTATAAATATTTTAAGAAAAACGTATAACGTACAAATCAAGATATCAACATTTTCACTGTTACAGTTTCACTTCACCGCTTTCCGCATAGCAGAATAGTTACAAAGAAACCCTAATATACTTCGTTCACCACTTCCCACTCAAAATCGATATCACGTGTCGGGTGACGGAACTCCACAACCACACTTTGTCTTACGAGAACATACATACATACTACATACATCACGCTGTATCCCGCATATAGCAGGGTAGGCAGAAAGAATTGAGGCATCAAACATCTTACAAAAAAACAAAGACATGAAAAATAAATCAAATATAATTATTCCCTCGAACAGGAATCGAACCCACAACTAATCATATTTACACTCCCACACACCACGCCACAAATGGGCTCAAATCTAGCACATACATACTACAGTTCACAGAGGGTCCTAACTCCTAACCATGACATAACTACTGACTAACGTAACCCGATAAGTGGTAAATTGATCTCGAGAACAATTTAGCAATGTTAGATTTCCTGCCTGACTCATATACCTAGCGATATGCGATATTTCAATGTAATTTTATGGTTTTAAATTTGAAATAGCCGTAAATAAATTAATAAGTCGACTCTTGTACATATTTTATAAAATATGGAACGGCATAGAGTTGCTTTATTATTTTTTTATAGCTTCACACTGTGTCCCGCATATAGCAGGATAGGCAGAGGGAGCCTGAGAGCCTAGTGTTAAGACATTCCGTTCCCCACTTCCGTTCGCCAAATTGGTGGATTGCTGTGTGGTGGAACTCAACGCCGCGCTTTGCCTTGTTACCAAATCCAAACAATGAAGATACTACATTTCCTGGCGTAAAAATCGAACCCACAACCTGTCGCGTTTACAGTCGCACGCTTGTGCCTCTGTGCCATGACAGGCGGTAATACTAGAGTGAATAAGTAAATCAAGAAAGTCTAAACCAATTAAACAGTTTTTGCTAAATAAGTATTTAAATAATATTTATAAAAACAAACAAAGCACGGCATTTAATTTAGTCAACATGTAATGTTAAAAATCAAAACATCGGGAGGAATAAACCTTCTCTCTGGCTACTCCGCTGTGCTGGGAAAAGCAAAAAGGTGTAAAAATTATATACATTCACTTAAATATTATTAAAGTATTGAATATGAAACACAAATACCTAAAGATATCAAATTTATCTTAAAACCAACATAAGGCCAAACGTAAATCTGATCTTGGCCAGGAAATATATTGTAAAAGCGATTACTAGGGTTATCGGTAAAACATAATATTCGAATTATCTTTTTTTTTTTGCGTTAAACGTGACTCATAAACGTAAAAATTGAGGTCATCAACCGATAAGGAACTGTAATATTTTTTATTACGTAAACATGTCCGTTGTACAGGTGCGAATTATGCTAAAGTCCACTTACTTCAAACAGAATGATATTTTTTATAAATGATGCAGAAAATATTAGGATAGGTATTTTTAATAAATTAAAATTTATTGCGGGCTAAACGCGATAAATGTATTGAATTTCAGATGGAGAATTGACCTGCATCTTTATCATAAGAGCTCACAGGCCCCCTACTACAGGAAGGCCTTCAGACATTAATATAATAATCCTAAAATCTATCTGGGCCCCAAATCGCATGACTAAGAGCCCTGACATGTCCTAGACTGCACTGAAGAATATTTTTGATATAGGCTTAGTAAGTTCCGATCCACTGCTGTATATACAGATCTAATGGTAAATTAATATCATACGAGACATGAGAAAATAGAAATTTTAAAAAGTCTCCCTGTATCTGCTTCTGTATATCAAAGTAACTCTATGTCTAGCCAGATGCGAATAATTATAAAGATTTTAAATGAACATATACATTTCCGGAAATACATTTTAGAAAAGCCGACATTTCGAACACTAATTCGTAGGAAACATTAAGGCTTTCGTATATCATGTTTGTGATATTTTTTCTTAGCAAACTACCTTTAAAGCCTTGATATGTCTGTCTGTGGATTATCTATTTAATACACTAAGGTACTGATTACAAAATATTTATTTTAAGCAAACATCATATCTTCGCCAATATGATTACCGACTAATCAGTAACCAAGCAGCTCAAGAAAGTGACAAAGTTAACAAATAAAAAATATAAAGCCGTAATGATAATATGTTACAAATATTATAAATACTAAAGTTTTAGATGATATAGTTGGATATTTGTGACTATATCACTTGAAAACTACTAAGCGGATTTAGATGAAACTATTAGAATAAGACATAGGCTAGAATTCATAAAGAATGTGTAATTTGACCATCATATAACGACAAGTATCCATAATATATTCTGGAAATATTTTTTTTTTTCAAAATGTAATCTTAGCCTAAATTAAAACATACATACATATAGGAAGTGGCGGTAGGTGCAGAAAAAGTGACACATATTATATTTGAGCTCTCTATTGAAAATTCAAAAATCATTATAAATACACACTTTAAATTAGTTTGATGATGAACTAAAAGCTACGTAACCTGCCAGCTATATATCCTAATATCAAAAACATTTAAAACTCCACTGTGACTAAAGTGACTTAGGTGACCCTGACTAACTGTGAGTACTGTACTGAATTATATTTAAAACCACTATCACAATGGAAGCAATTAAGTACTCAATCCAAGAACTTTCTCAACAATTTAATTCTAAAATGAATGAATTTCAACAAAATTTAATTACATGTACAAGTATACCAGCTACAAGTCCAACCTCTCACCTGGCAGCACAATTCAGTTCATTCCGATCCTTTGTAATGTCTGCACTTGAAAGTCTCCAGTTGCAAGTGCAATTATTGTCTAAACAATATGATCAGTTTGAGATGCGTAGCCGAAGAAAGATCTTGTTGGTCCATGGGGTGCCAGAAGACAAAAAAGAAAACACAACTACCACTGTTGTTCAAGTATTGTCTGAACATCTTAAAATGCCGGATTTGTGTGTTGATGATGTGAGTAGATGCCAACGCTTGGGAACTTCCTCACCAGATAAGACAAGGGCCATACTTGTCAAATTCAAAGAGCTTAACTTGCGCAATCAAGTCTGGTTTGCCAAGACCAACCTTAAAAATACTGGCATTACTTTGTCTGAATTCTTGACAAAAATCAGACATGAAGCATTTGTAGCCGCTAGACAGAAGTTTGGAATATCTAAATGCTGGACAAAACATGGCCTTATTATAGTTGAGGGCTCTGATGGTAAGCGACATACTATTACTTCTCTGCCTGAATTGAAAAATATCTCTGGCGGTTCTGATATCAGGCCACCACAGGCTTCATCTGGCATAATTACTGGAACTGACTCCAAGACCAATAGAACAACTTTAGCATCGCGCACGAAGAGACAAATTAAAAAGTAATTTTAAAAATTATTTCAATTAGGTTTAGACTTCCCATTATTTCTTAAATTATTATTGTTTTCTTTTTACTATTAGTCAGCTATTAATATTGTTTATACACTAAATCTTTACTTTTTCAAACATCTTAACTTTAATGTAAACTCACTTTTCTTTTCTCTTAATATTATTAATGTTTGTCTTTTTTTTTTTCTTTTTTTTATTTATTAACAATATTCCGAAGTTTTAATATACAATACAACTTTGTTTTTGTTTACTACACACTAATATTTGTCAAGAACAAATTTTATATCAAATGACAGCTGACAGTTGACAGCCGACAGTAAACATAATATATTTGTTCCAATATATTTGTTCCTTTATATGCAATGGCAAAATTTTGTACAAGTAAAGTAAAGCATATGTATAGTAAGATTTATATATTTAAGTGCATAGTCACTTCGATTCCAAGTCACTTCTTTAAGCAAATTGTTACCATGTTATTATTTATCATATAATTATTTTCTTTACATATTTTTATTTTCTTTTTTTTTTTGTTATGTAAACTTATGTTATGCTGGCAGGAAAGTGATGCTTAAATTGAACCAATTTTTATATTTTAAGGATTCATATTACTGTTATTTATTTATTAACTATTATATTAGTGTTTATAATAATCATTTATTATATATAAGTTTATTTATCATTTTTAGTTATTATTATTTTTATTTTATTTATTATTATTATTAACTTTTTTTTTTCCTTATTAACATAATTTGTTTATTTGTTTATATGTTTATACCATGCATAGACATAGCACAGAAAGTAATTCAAGCGACGACATATTTTTTCAATGTAGTTCCACAACCTCTGACGACAGTTTCCATAGTTTATCAAAGTCTCTTAGTTCCACATTAAAAACAACTTTTTTAAATCATGAAAAGAACTTCAATGTTATACATATAAATGCACAGAGTATACCCGCCCACTATCCGGATCTGCTCAGCTCATTTGATGTCACTAATATACATGCAATCCTGGTCTCGGAAACATTTTTAAAACCGTGTTTACCTTCGACATCATATTCCTTGCCCGGGTTTCATTTAATTCGTAACGACAGAACGGAAAAAGGTGGTGGAGGTGTTGCAATCTATATTCGTAGTCATATTCCATTTAGTATAATAGACAAGTCACCGGCACCTTACTCAGGAACCTCTGAGCACCTGCTTATTGAAGTACTTTTCGGCACATTAAAATTATTACTCGGTGTATTCTATAGCCCTTCATCTCACATTAATTACTTCGAATCGTTTGAAATATTGCTAGAAGCCCATGTACCGGATGCGGATCATATTATAATAATGGGTGATTTTAACACGTGCCTGCTAAAAGATGATTGGCGTGCAAAACAATTGAAAAATATAGTAAATAGTGTTAACTTAGATATTCTTCCTTCCAACCCTACTCACTTCTTTCCAAATTGCCCTCCATCTTTACTGGATTTAATGGTAGTATCATCTACGGAAAGAGTTTCAACGCATGGACAACTGGGTGCTGAAGCTTTTTCGTATCATGACCTTGTATACTTATCTTACAAAATTCGTCCCCCGAAAAAAAAGCCAACTGTTGTGATGCGAAGAAGTTTCAAGAATTTCAATAATGAAAAATTTATGCAGGATCTGAACCAGATACCATGGGACACGGTGTTAGACGCCCCGACAACTGATAACAAAATCAGCATCTTTAACTCCCTCTTAATACATCTTTTTGACGTACATGCTCCTCTTCGACCTGTCAAATTAAAACATCTCCCCGCTCCATGGTTGACGGATGATATTAAAGCTCTCATGTTAAAGAGAAATAGGGCTAAAACTAAATATAAAACGCGTCCTACAGATACAAACCTAAGCAAATACAAAATACTACGGAACCGATGTAGAAAAATCTGTAGAGACGCCCAACGCAAACACATACATGACTCTGTAAGCAATAATAGCCCTGCTAATGTATGGAAATTTTTTGACACTCTGGGTATTGGACGCCAGCGTAAAACGATAAGTGCGCTCATTAACGACAGAATGGATCTTGATCAACTTAATAAGCATTTCACGACTGTAAATCTCTTAAGCCAAAGCGTTAAATCCAGTACTTTATCATCGCTCTCCTTACTATCTCGTCCCTCTTTTACTCCCTTCAGTTTTCAAACGGTGACTGAGAAGGAAATTAAACAAAATATAATTGCTATAAAGTCTGACGCAATTGGCACTGATGGAGTGAGCCGCAAAATGGTCCTTCTGACTCTGAACATTGTGCTTCCAACACTTTGTCATATTCTTAACCACTCTCTTTCTACCAATTCCTTCCCTAGTCCTTGGAAATCTGCCTATGTCATTCCCATACCTAAACTTTCCAACCCTACATCCTTTACACACTATAGACCAATTTCTATCCTTCCTTTTCTGTCCAAAGTACTCGAGAGAATTGTACATCAACAGCTATCTTCTTATCTCACAAAAAATAATATTTTATCACCTTTCCAATCTGGTTATCGTCCAGGACACAGCACTGTTACGGCACTCAATAAAGTTTGTGATGATATCAGAAAAGGCATAGATAATCATGATATTACCGTACTAGCATTATTAGATTTCTCTAATGCTTTTAATACCATAGATGTCGACATACTTTTATCTGTACTTAAATCCATCAACATATCATCAAACACTATTGAATGGTTTTGTTCTTACCTAAACAACCGTGAGCAGTGCACGCGCATTAGTGACAAACAGTCCTCATACTGCCGTCTCAGTGCTGGTGTACCTCAAGGTGGTGTACTTTCTCCGTTACTTTTTTCCATTTTTATAAATTCCATAACTTCTTCACTTTCCTTGTCCTTTCATCTTTACGCTGATGACTTGCAGATTTATACAACTACGGCAGTTGATGATGCTGTTAACGCTATCGAGCGAATTAATATCAACTTAAATATTATTAATACCTGGAGCAAATCAAGTGGCCTGTCTATAAATCCCAGCAAGTCACAGTTGTGCATCCTTGGCAGTTTCAAGCAGCTCTCCAAATTAGACTATTCCCTCCTTCCTTCCGTAATGCTTGATAATTGCAAATTGGAATTTAGTACTACTGTGAAAAATCTAGGTATCAGGATGGATAGTTCTTTAACATGGGCGCCTCAAGTAGCTGAATTATGTCGTAAGACATATTTTGCTATTGGAAGGATGAAGAGGTGGAAAAATCTATTGCCACACAAAACTAAAATAACTTTAGCTCAATCTCTTCTGTTGCCCATACTTGACTATGCCGATTCCTGTTACCTGGATTTATCACAGAGATTACTGAATAAACTTGAACGCCTCCAAAACTTAATAATACGATTTATTTTTTGTTTGAGGAAATACGACCACATTTCTCAATATCGAGTTCGACTGAATTGGCTGTCCATGAAACATCGACGCAATTATCACGCCCTCATCCTCTTGTACACCGTTCTGTACCTACCTTCAACTCCCTTATACCTCAAGGAAAGATTTACTTTCCTTGGTTCTCGTTCCCAACCTTTCAATCTCCGTTCAAGATATGACAATGTGTTGGAGGTACCACTGTGCCGCACTAAATGCTACAGTGAATCATTCACTGTTAAGGCAGTGAAGCTATGGAACGAACTACCACGTTATATTAGACAATCGTCATCTCTTAATATATTTAAATATCGTCTCAAAAAACACTATCTTACATTGTAGTCTATGTATTATCTTACTTTATTATTATTTATTTATATTTATATATATATGTATATGTATGTATGTGTATATATGTATATATGTGTGTATGTATATGTATGTATGTATGTATGTGTGTATGTATATATATATATATGTATATGTGTGTATATGTGTATGTATATGTATATATATATATTTTGCACTGTTTTCCGCCAACAAGATGTCTCACATAAGTACGCAATCAATAATGGTTGCCTGTAAGAGATCACTTTTGGTGATAAGGCCGCCTTTGCTTACTTACATGTTTGTCACTTTGCTATATTTTATGTATTATGTGCAATAAAGTGTTTTATTATTATTATTATTATGTTAAAATAAAAAAACGGCATAAAATATGACACTAAGTAATGTTGTTACTGAATATAGAAAATAAACTAAATATTATAGAAAATGAAAGTCTTGTATTAGAAAAATATTTAATAGTACAATAATAACAGCCCGTTACAAATTGCATAGTATATTTATATTTAAAAATTATATATAATTATTAAAAATTATATATAATTAATAAAAAAAAATTCTAATTCGATTATACGGGGTTTTCGATTATCTTTTCGATAGTTGACTTTGCACATAAAATTACTCCGGATAACGGAGGTTCTACTGAGGTTCATTTTCCTACTCATAATTTTTTTTTCTAGGAGAGCCATTATCAGATCCTGAGCCAAGATATGACGAGAAATCTGGTAGAGTGAAGTGTCACTTTAAAGGGACCTTCGGGAAAAGTGGTTGGGAACTACCCGTCGTAGAAATAGACTACCCTGATAAAATAGAACGTTACAGGTAATTTCTAAATTTTATTTATTTTTATACTATAAATATTATTTTTTTATAAGCATTTATTGCAATTGCAATTTGCAATTTAAAAAAATATGCGGTGTGAAATAATATAATAACAAATCCAACTTTTGCTCCAAAATTAGACAAATTACATTAATTACATATTACTTAAGTTCATTAGGGCTCAGTGGACAACGTTTTATTTTAATTGTAGTGGTTATATATTCGATTCCCACTTGGAGATCGGATTATATGCAAATTATTCTTTTTTTCCCTTTCCTGTTAAATTAAAACGAAGTGTTTCTAGTTTGGCTGGAAAGTGAAAATGGAGTGTCTTGATATTGGGCTCTCTGTCCACTTAGCTATGCGAAAAAAGGTGAAAAGCTGTATTATTTAACTTCAACGGGCATGAAGCGGGTGGAATTACTTATCTTTAAATTTGCAAGTGTATGGGATAGCCACAAATGTATAGGACGATAAATAAAAGTAAATAAATAAATATAAAAAATAATTTACTTTTCTACAGATGGTTCGCAAGATTCCTTCTAGAAGAGGAAAAGTTTTCCCGAAATTGAAAAAATACACACAGGATTCTTTATTATCTCACCTTCTACAATGGTGAAAAGTTGGGCGAAATTACAGTCCAGAACGGAAATATTACTTAAAGCTTTGATTATTAAACGAGTCGGTACGAAGGAACAGTTGCAACTAATATGGAATCTACAGCCTAATTGTAAGTCTTTGTTTTAACTGACTTTAAAAAAAAAATGGAGAGTTAAATTAAATTGTATTATTTAAGTATGTTACCCCATAAAAAAGCGCAGCGTTGAGTTCCACCACTCAACTTACGCAATGCCTCCAATTCGGCGGAAAGTGGGGAACGAAATGTTGAGAAAAGAAAGAATGGAGTGTCTTAACACTAGGGTTCTCTGGTTTTTCTCTGCCTACCCTGCTATATGCGGGTTACAGCGTGAAAGTTAACTTACCCCACTTAACTTTTTAATGGTAAATAATAGCTAGTGCTTCTGTTAAGGTCTCATTTAAATTTAATTAAAGAGCTCATAATTAGTTTTGGAGTTATTCAGAAATATTTTTTTGTTTAATTCAGTTTTCTTTCTTACATTAAAATCTTAATTATTACATTGTTTTTGTATTTCCATCCTATTATTAAAAGTCATCCATATTAATAATATTTCTAGTAATATTTCCTTCAATTATTTAAGATCTAACATTGTATGTTGTTGTTGGTAAATGGCGAATTTTCACAACTAACAAAACAAAAAAACATTTGCAGGTTTAAAAAATGTTTCATTTACAGGCTATATGTATTGTCATGCCAGTCTTAGCACATTTTTTATTAATACTAATAATTAATTATGTTTAGCTTAAAATGTGTAAGTATAAAAAAATGGAAAACTGGAAAAAATGTTTTAATATTTATGAACTTTGGTATACGAAAAAAGCCCTCATTATTCTCCTCATTTTCAAAATTCTACATACATTTTTTTTTCAGATTTACTCGACGAGTACTTGAAATGGATTCCTGAATCTGCTCATAACGAAGTCACTTTATATTGGCCACCAAATAAATAAAAAAAAATGAATAAATATGGCGTAAATCGTAAAAGAAAATAAAAATGGTATATGTATGTAAATATTGTAAATATACAGTTATTTTAATATATAAGTCGTTTTATTATTTTAATTTTCTGTTTTTTTTTTTAAATAATAAATATGTACAGGTACATCCCTCTTGTCTCCAATTGCTGCATATTTTAATAAATTTAAATATTAAACCCTATATTATTATATTTAAGTTAATGTACCCTGAAAGTATGTAACGCCTGTCGTGGCGCAGAGGCACAAGCGTGCGACTGTAAACGCGACAGGTTGTGGGTTCGATTCCCACTAGTAGAAATGTTAGTATTTTCGTTTTCTGGGTCCAAACCCAGAAGAATGAGTGGTGGAACTCAACGCAATGCCTCAAATCGGCGGAAAGTGGGGAAAGGAATTGTTGTAAGAGAACGGAGTGTCTTAACACTAGATTCACAGGTTCTCTCTGCCTACCCTGCTATATGCGGGACACAGCGTGAAGTCAAAAAAATATATATTAAACATTGTACATATGAACAGGAATAAATATTGATACTCTAATTTATTGCGCTTCAGCAATTATATATAATAACAATGATACCTAGAGACGTTAACATTTTCAGTTGACTAACGCATTCATATTGAACATTAAATATAGTCTTTCCTATATTGTGCAGTTTAGCATTATTGTGAACCCTGCGATTTCGGTCATCTAAGTATAGTTTTCCTCACAGTTTGGGGGCAACGGTGGATCCATGGTTAATCCACAGGGGGTCTACAGTGATTTTTAGCCATTTTGCCATTGTGATTCCACTGTGGCTTGATCCAATATCCACAATAGAACCACGGTTAAACCACTGCGGATCCACCGTAGAGTCACAATGAAACCACAATGGAGCCATGATAACAAAATGGCTTAAAAACCACAATATATCTATCGTGATTCCATTGTGGATCCACAGTAAATCCACTGTCATCGTGGTTACACCGTGGCTCCACTGTGGCCACCAAACTGCGAGGGTTATATTAAATGAGTTTCGTTCGCAACGTCATTTGCATAATTTTTAATACCGTATCTTTATTAAATATTATTTGTCTTTCTTCCAATGTTGCGCAGTTTTGCCTCTACATAACAAAATTTTATTTTACTTTATAATTTCACTTTATTTTACTTCCCTTACACGTTTCAAGAATCTTATTCCAAAAAATCTGCGTGTTAGAATATGTCCAATAAGGTGTGCGTAGTCTGCCAGTTACTCGATAAAAATTTTGCATTTTTATATAAAACAAGCTGTGACTTTGTGGCATGGAATTTAACAAAAAAAGTTGTAGTTATGATATTAGATTTTTATTCTAAAATAAAAGTAGCTTAAGTTGCTTCTTATTACATCAGCTACATGCCAGTTAAAGTCCCGGTAAAATCAGTCTCAGTCAATCAGTTTTAGAGATTAGCCGGTACAAACAGACACACAAACATTGTAAAAAAGGCTGTTACCATGTAGTTTTCTGTTACCGTAGATATAACAGTGGTGAGATGTGAGAATTTTAGTTAGGCCAGCCGGTAAATTTAGAGAAGCCAATGTATATTTAGGAAAGCCGGTACATATATTAAGGGAAGCTGATCATTTTTAAAGAAGCCGGTATATTTAGGGAAGCCGGTATAGGATGTGAATACATTTTGTAAATTCACTATCGAATTTTGGCGATGACCTTTCTTTTAAATCTTTAAGATGTCAGCTTGTTTTTTTTACAATTTTATGCCCAATATTTTCCTGGTGACATTTTTTTTAGCTCACCACCCCTCTTAATCAAAATATATATAATATGTGCTTCAATAATATTGTAAAAGCAGAAAGAACCTATTTTATTCTGGATCATGGTCATTGATTTTTTTATGTCGCACACAAAGCATTACAAATAGTAAATACATCGATTTGTGTTAATGTTTGTAATGGTTTTGTTAAATAATCTACTTACTTATTTAGTAATTAGTTTAATAGCATGTTGCGGCTAATAGAGCCCATCGCGGTGCAGTGAACAGACTATCCGTAAAAGCGGTTGACTGTTGGTTCGATTCTCACTCGAGGGAATAATTATATTTACATCATTTTCATTTGCCCACTC
>JAKGSA010002808.1:0-13107 GCA_033558755.1 Philaethria dido
CATCATTTTTCAATGAGCGTACATTTAGGGCCTAGCAGGAATAATTATACTTAATTGTTTTCATTTCTCTTCGCTCTGGTAAATCAAAACATGGCGTTGAGTTCCGCCACTGCCTCAAATTCGGATAGCGGAGAACGTTTGCCTTGACATTAGGTTCTTTCTGCCTACCCTTTTTTTTGTACGTAAGGAAATCCGTTACGGATACCCGCCCAATTGGGGACTGGGGACGGGTTATGTGGGACTCCGAACCGGCTGTAAAGGGGCCGTCTGTATACCCACTAAAACCTGACGCTTCTCCTCTACCGCCACTAGCCGAGGCCCACGGCAACTCTTCATCTTCCGTGAAACCTCGGCGGTGGCAACCAGCTAGGCATGACGCGGAGTCAAGGATGGTGGGCACCCTCGACGGTACTTTAGGTTCTCTCTGCCTACCCTGTTGTACTTATAAGACAGAAAAATCATGAGACTGCGTTTTTTTTTATAATAAAACTAACTAACCCAACAACTTCGTACCTCCATTTTTTTTGTCATCATTGTCGAGGTTTTTGATTAAATATTTGCTATTATTTTCTTATTTTTTTTTTCATATAAACCTTTCTGACAATACTGAACACATAAACGAAATATTAGTTCAATTTGGTGCAGTCGTTTGGAAGTTATGCGCGTTTTTCTTGGACAAGGATGGGTGGGAATAAGGAAAACCTGGCTTACATGTCATCGAACCGGAACACATCATTAGATATTTTGCGGTTCGTCTTTGACATGATAGTTGTCGCAAGCCAGTCGGAGGACGAACCTCCTAACACTTAACTACTAGGATCCTCTTACGGGACGCTACACAGCGGCGGAGAGGAATTGTATTCTAACCCCGTTCCCTCACAGGGAAAACGCGTACTAACGTTTTGGTGATTAATTTTTATCTATATAAATATGCTTTATTTCTTTTCAGGTGGTATATTTAGTGAATAGCGGTACAGAGGCTAACGATCTCGCTATGTTGCTAGCTAAGGCCTACACTGGCAATAACGATGTGATATCTTTGCAAAGTTGCTACCACGGCCTTTCTAGCACCCTCATGGGTTTAACCGCGACGCAGTCCTATCGCTTACCCATGCCAGTACCGGCTGGATTTCATCATGTAAATAAATATTATATATTTCTGTATTTTTATATTTATTTGTATTATCATAAATACATTAATACAAATAAATAAGTAAATATTTGTATTATCACAATGTATTTATTAAATTTTAAATTGGACTACATGAGCAATTAAGGCTTCAAGACAATCAAGCAATACAAAAAAGGGTACAAAGGTTCTCAATTTGACTGTATTATTTATTATTTTTTCTCTTAAAAAAATATAACTGAATTAAAAACCTCAATTTTCAACTTTTTATTAGTACCAATAATATATGTTTTTTTGTATAATAGCTAGTGCTTCTCAACCCATTAAAGTTCTAAGTAATTTTGGAGTTATTCGTAATAATTTAACTTTTTAAAACAATTTCTTTAATTTCGGTTTTCTTCCTTTGTTAAAATTTTAATTATTTCTTAATAAGAGATTCTTTATTTCTCATACATATTATATTCGTTTCTATAGGCAATGCTACCAGATCCATTCCGAGGTGTCTGGGGAGGGTGTCGGGACTCGCTCTCGCA
This sequence comes from Philaethria dido, assembly GCA_033558755.1. Lineage (NCBI taxonomy): Eukaryota > Metazoa > Arthropoda > Insecta > Lepidoptera > Nymphalidae > Philaethria > Philaethria dido. The sequence continues at coordinate 1,663 of JAKGSA010002808.1, forward strand.
GGTGCACGATTCATGCAATTGTGTTGGCGATTGTTCTTCCTCTGATAAATACGTACATCAACTAAGTGAGGTAATAAATATACTTATTTTTGTATATATATATTAAAAAATATATTTAGAATTGTGATTTGAAAATCAATGTAACGAAAATACGTCACGTAATAGAAAATATATTACATAGGCCAACTTTTTTCTTACAATTAGAACGTTTTTACATTTTTTTTTAAATATTACAAAAATAATATTTTATTTTTTTATTCATAAAGTAAACGAAAGAAACCTTTTCCTTTAGATTTTTACGTGATAAGCGTGATAAGAGAAGGGCTGGCCGAGTTTTGGTTTTTTTTATATAGAGATGATAAAAACCAAGAACTGATAAAAAATATTGTTTTTTTTTTTATGATTGATAGGCTAACGTTTGACCGTATCAAAACCTGATGGTAAGCATTAATGCGGTCTACGATGATACACGTTTGCCTAGAAAGAACCTATTGACTCTTGATTTCAAGACCCCCAAATTATATGACTTAGGAAAAACAGAAGCCGGCAATGAGTTCCATAGTTTCGCTGTGCGAATAAAGAATATAGACTCAACCGCTTTGTCCGTACATAAGGAATATCCACCATTTTATATGTTATGTTATAAATGAACGTTGTTTTAGAGACAAAGGAAACGTATTTTTAGAAGGAGACGGGCTTGGAAGAAAGATATTGAATTATAAATTTGTGTCCTGGAGGGTAGAGCCAAAGAGAACATAGTAAATAGAAATCAATTCCCCTTTTTCTTTTTTTTTTGTGGTGATATTTCGTACTATCCAAATAGTTACTTGTGGTTGAACAACATTTATGTAACAGTTTGTCTTAGCAAATAAATTAATTACCTATATAATTTAATCCTCTGAGAGGCAATACGTATTTTTTTTTAACTTCACGCTGTAACCCGCATATAGCGGGGTAGGCAGAGGGAACCAGAGAACCTAATGTTAAGACACTCCATTCTCTTTCAACAATTCCGTTCACCACTTTCCGCCGAATTGAGGCATTGCGTGTTGAGTGGCGGAACTCAACGCCGCGCTTTGCCTTATTACCAAACCCAAGAAATGAAAATACTAAATTTTACATTTCCTGGAGTGGGAATCGAACCCACAACCTGTCGCGTTTACAGTCGCATGCTTGTGCCTTTGCGCCACGAAAGGCGTTAATAAGGCATTAAATTCCACATTTTCTATACTTTTGGAAAAATATATACTAATATAATTTGTTTTCGTACTAAAGCTTTTAGAGAATTCGATACCAGCGGGTCGTGTGGCAGCACTCTTCGCCGAATCCATTCAGGGCGTGAACGGCGCTGTGCAGTTCCCCAAAGGTTATATTAAGAAGGCTAGTCAATTAATTAGGGAATATGGTGGATTGTTCGTTGCTGATGAGGTAAAAAAATTATTTAAATACTATTTAAGATTAAAACCTTTTTTTATTTTTTTTTAACTTCACGCTGTAACCCTCATATAGCAGGGTAGGCAGAGGGAACCAGAGAAGCTAGTGTTAAGACACTCCATTCTCTTTCAGCAATTCCGAATTGAGGCATTGCGTATTAAGTGGCGGAACTCAACGCCGCGCTTTGCCTTGTTATCAAACCCAAGAAATGAAAATATTAAATTTTATGGATTTCCTGGAGTGTGTTTCGAACCCACAACCTGCCGCGTTTACAGTCGCACGCTTGTGGCTCTGCGCCACGACTGGCGATTATGACAGGAGATTAAAACTTATAATAAGAATATGTATAAAATATTTGCGTTACTAATTGACTGATAGACAACGTACGGACGTAACTACTGGTGGTAGAAAGCTGAAATTTGACATGTACCTTGGGGAATATAGGGAAGTAATAGAAGAGGATTTCTGGAAATCCCTACAAAAATATCTCATTTCCATAGTAATATCCATAATGCAGCGAATGAAGTCGCGGGTAACAGCTACTTTTGGATAATTTAGTCCGAAGTTCATTTTTATTTCCGCGAATTTTATAGATATTCAAATAGTTAATTAGAAATCTTATTAGCTCCTGTTGTGTTGTTGTGAGTTCAATTAATCTTTATATATAAAAATGAATGTTTGTCTGTATGTCCTTTATAGAATCGTGAACCATGCATTTGATCATGTGGTGATCTTTATCAAAGTTATTATGCAAGAACCCACAAAGGTTTCTGAGTGGGTACGACCAATTTTCGACAGATGCCACCACACAACTCTTTCGACATTAACACAATCAGATTGAAATTACTCAAAAATGATTAGAATATTTGTGTCTAATGTCTTTTCAGCCTAAATTTGAGGTGGCGTAACGACGCGCGCAAAGCGGCTAGTCAGAAAGTCAAAGTCAAAGTCAAATAATTTTTATTCAAAATAAGAGTTACAAGAAGCTTCATTTTGAACGTCAAGCAGAACCGGTTCACTAAATTTAATGCCTCCAGCCTGAGAAGAACCGGCGCAAGAAACTCAGCAGACTTCTTTTTTTTTTTTTTTTTTTTTTTCTCATAATTTTTTTTTTTTTTTTTTTTTTTTGACCAGCCAGCGGACGGCAACAGGCAGAAGGACCACCTGATGGTAAGTGAATTTACCTTCGCCCATAGACATCTACAACACGGAGATGTTGCCCAGATGCGTTATCTTTAAAGATACTGATGGAAGAGGACGCAATGTAATGAATCACTATCGGAACATTTTGGGGAAAGGATGGGTGGGAAAGGGAAAGGTGGCTTGTGCCATCGAAGACCTGGAACACAGCGCATCATTAGATGACGGCGGTTCGTCTTTGACATGATAGTGATTGCGAGGTCGGATCGGAGGGACCTACCACCTAACGAAATTTAATGCTTTATAAATATTTATTAGTGACAATGGTAGGTACCCAGCTGAATAGTTAAATAATATCTGTTTCTCCGCTCTTAGCTAAGACAAGCGCGGCGTTGAGGTTCAACACCACCCTAGCTCGAACTCGGGTGGAGAACCCAAATCATGCGCCTCAGGCCTGTGTAACAAAGGGTTCTCGTTACACTTGCTATGCGGGATAAAGATGATTACTTTTTTTCAATTTGAATTTATATGTCGCTTTTCCAGGTACAAACAGGTTTCGGTCCGTACAGGCGACCATTACTGGGGTTTTCAAGGCCATGACGTGATACCGGATATTGTAACATTGGCTAAAGGAATCCGGCAATGGGTTCCACTCTTGCTGTATTGCCATAAGGAAGTACTGCCCGGCTAAAAGCTTTAAAAGCACGTCTTTATTTTTAATACTTTTTTTGGTGGCCAATCCTAGGCAGCTGCTGCGTGAGCAAAAACTGTTTTGAGTAAAGGATTTTTTGGGTATATTTAATTATTAATATTGTTAGAAATTTAAAATATTCTTTCGCTATGGTGTTTAAATGCGAAAATAAGCAGAAGATTGCCATATTACTAACTTAGTAATAAAAAAATAATAAGCTGACAGGTTGTGGGTTCGATTCCCACTCCCAGTAAATGAAGTTTTCATTCCCTGGGTTTTGGTAGCTTTAGGCAAAGCGACGTTAATGGCACCTGTGCCTCATTCGGCGAAGGAGGTGAGGGGAGCACAACACTGGTTCTCCGGGTTCCTCTGCCTGCTAATACGGAGATACGGCGTGAAAATAAAAGTAAGCATGTTTCAATTTACAGGTAATAGAATCACCACTAAAAAGAATTGCAAAACACTTGGAAAATACTAGCACAGGAAGGAGCAATGAGTTCGCAACCGTGCACATCCATCATCAGTGACGTGCCGAGGGGCAAAGTCTCATGTTGGGGGTTAGAATTGGTAGAGGCGGGTATTAAACAACCCTCCGAATTAATGGTTGACATTGTCGGAAGTATGGAGATGATTGAAGTCTGAGAGATTGTTAATTGGACCGAGGTGGAAGTGGTATAATGTAAATCCCTATATTGTCAAAATTTTTTCTTAAAGGAGTAAGAAAGAGAGAAGGAGAGGGAGGAGAGGAGAGGGACTGTGTCCTTTTTCACCTCCGAGAACTCTTTACCATTGTACACATGTTTAAAATGAAACTATTTTAACAGGATGAATCGCTTAGGTATATTTTAGTTTTCAAAAATACATTTTTGAGCTGTGAGGACTACTGTAAAAGTGTTTAAGTAACGTCGAGGTTTTTCAAAAAGTATCATTTCGTTACCCGTGATTATTACGGTTAAAATAATTCATTTAATAAATCTTTCAGACACACTTTATTTAACTTTACTTTTCAAAATTGGAGAAATTGAATTTGAAAAAGTTGGAATTGGAGATGATATTCAGCTGCCGTCACAGCTTTCTTTTTCAATGCATCGAGACGAATGAAAATAATTTTAAATAATCGTTCCCTGAAGAATAGAAGCCACAACTAATGTAATTGTACTGTTAGACTGTCCACAACGCTATGATGATTCAATGCAAATAAATTGTTAAGAAATTTCAGATTAAATACAAAGAAAATAAATGAAATAGAATATAAAACAAAAAAATCTCTTTCGTCGTTTGAGTACTAAATTTTTTTTTTTTTTTGTTGAAGAAATGATTCTACAATTTCTTTTTTTTTTATTTGGTCTTTAAGTTTGTATGTCTTTTTTTTTGGTGACAAGAATTAAAAGCCGCCAATGTGCATCAATCAAAGGACGTTGATTTCCTTTATAATATCAGTTTTTGGATCAAGCTAATTATTCCTAGAATAAATAATATTTAAAAATAAAATATAATGTATTATATATGCCTTTTTTTTTATTTTTTGTTGGTGATATATATGAACTTATAGTTGGAAGTACTAGTGATTTTTATACCCTGTAAATTGTTTATAAATGACAGAATATATATACACCTTAATTTATAAGAAAGGATAAATCAAACCATTAATAATTGACCTATGTTTCTTTCTTGTTCTACAATGTTTGATTTTAGTAAAAAACTGAAAAAATATTGCAATAAAAATTGTAGGAAAGGTGAAGTGCTTTACCAATATATCTTCATATACAACACTGGAAAAGATTGTCAGATTTTCCATACAATTCCCAGCATACTTGACATTTCTTAAAAGTTTGATTCTCAAAATAAAATAATTTATAAAAAATTGAAATAAATTTAGTAGTCATTAGTTCTTAAAAGTTTAAATATATTCTTTTTTAGAACTAATGAGTGTTTTAAATGCCAAAGAGAAAAACTAGCTTTTGAAAGAGAGGTACAGTATCTGGTATAAAGAGATTATTAGTCTGTTAAATTTAAAATTTATGTACGTTTTTTTGATATTTTTATATGATATTGTATTTAACTGTATAAATATGTTTGTATTTCAAATTCAATTAATAAATTCACTTAATATAATATTTCTATTTAAGTTTACTTCAAGAAGTGATAAAATGTGAACAAAGAAACCTATTGTAGAGGCATATGGAAAAGTATCTAAATTTGAAGGGTACCAAGTAACCTTTAAATACAATTTTATTCCCAGCAGGTGGAGGACAGGTAGGAACAATAAATTTATAATTTAATTGTTATTAATAATGCCACTTAAAATATTTATTTATGTTTATAATTAGCATATTTCTAATTTATATAAACAAAAAAATGAGAACAAGAGGATTTTTGTGGTATGGGTAGTGACTAACTGTAAACTTACTTCTATCTGGTTGTGCGGTTGGTTGGGAGCATAATTCTAAGTATTCAATCATTGTGTCACTATTCTGGTAAAACAAGTGCGGCTTTGATTCTCCTTCAACTTCAACATGTAATACTACTCTGATTGGGCAGAAGCTGAGAAATCCATTATTATGATACTAGATTCTTTCTCTGTTTTTAATAAATTTGTGTGGCCAGTTGGGTATTGGGCAAATAAATCCCAATTACAATTACACACCAGCCTCGCTGACATTGGTTGGTTAATGGCATAGAAGTGTTGCAAGAATTGTTTACGGTGATGAGCTACTACTTCACCTGCTGACAACTCTGGAGCTCATGGAGTGCCACTGGATTGTACAAAAATTAGTGGAACGGGAGGTTAAATCATATGCAACAACATTCTAATTATATTTTTGAAATGTATTTTATAATTTTTGTTTTTATTTTTATATGATGTTAACTTTCTGTTACATTTTTTTTACTAATTGCATTTGGTATGTAAATAATATGCATATTTTTAACTTCTCCCTTTTCCATCTACACCCAAATGAACTCTCTGTTTTTACACTCTACTAAAATCAAGACAATATCTGTTGTATGGAAAAACTCATTAATAAATTTTCTTTAACCACTGCTTTTTGTTATATTGTCACTTTCAGGCTTAAGCAATATTATCCTACCCTCTTATAGGCTGGGACATAGAAGCGTTTTGACTTCATGGTTAAAACAATTCCAGGACTTGGCCATTTGTATCTTGCAATACTAGAAAAAGGGCATGAAAATTTGCCACAACAAGCTTGGTGGTTTGGGAGCAGACAGTGTTCGTTGAACTAAATTCTACCAAAATAAGTGAATGTTTAAACAGTGTTGAACATGGGTGTAATGAATTAATAGTGCGAAGCATTACCTGTTAGTGTAAGTTTTGTGAATGTGATCACCCCAGTTTAGATGAGGTAATATGATATGGTATTATTAAGATATAAGTTCAGTATACTCTCTCTCTCTCTTAACTTCCACTGGCATCCCATATAGCAGGATGAGCAGAGGGAAACCACTGCCGAGGAACTTACAGGTGTTAAGACGCTCCGTTGCTCTTCCTTCCGTTCCACTTTCCGCCGGGTGAGGGCTGTTGGGCAGTGGCGTAGTCCCAACGCCGCGCTTTTGCCTTTGTTACCAAACCTAGGAAGTGAATACTGACATTTCCTGGGTGAGAATCGAACCCACAACCTGTCACGCGTTTTACAGTCACCGCGCTTATTGCCTCTGCGCCCACTTTGGCAATGTTGTATGTAGTGTCATGTGTAAAGGCGGTGAGTTCCGGTTGTGGATTCGAATCTCAATTCAACACTATTTTCATGCTGCATGTTACATGTATGGGGAGGGTTGAGTTCGAAATTGTCAAGACGGTAGACATTAAGATCTTCACTCTCTACAATTCAAGCGTAGTACTAATTAAGTGGCGGAACTCAACGCCGCACCTTCTCTTACCGGATACTCAAGAAATTACACGACCATTCTAAGGATTATGGTGATTTGCTACCATATTACACCAATGTGGTACTTTGTTCTTACTTCGGCTCATACAGAGGGCTTTAAAGATTGTATGGACACTATGCGGTGAGATTTGCCATCGGTGATGGCAGGTGAAGTGCATGTGTTCATCTGATCAAATCATTGAAAACTAACATATATAACTGCTTCAATAATAGCGCGTATGCAGTAATGTGACGCGAACCAGCGATTTTGCCGTTTTTGCTCACCACCCAGTAAACGAAAGTGGTGAAATATTATTCCCCAAAGTGAGAATCGAAACCATATTCATACACTTTGCACTCGAATGTTTCACTGCTTTAATAACTCTTGATACATACATTTATTTATTTTTTTTTTTTTATTTCAGCCAACTACAAGCCAGTAAAACTGCTGGTACGAACCCGGTAAGAGAGAAAGGAGAACTTAATTTAAGCAATACGGCGGGTCCGCCCAGACCCGACCGCTCACATCTCATGCAATTTCATTATTATATTTCATATTCAAATACGGTTCGAGGTCCACCCAGACTCAACCACACACCACAGTGCTGCCTCCCTATATATGCCGCGCAACTGTTATGACAACGGAGCGTCGTACAGCATAATATATTTTTTTCTTAAATTCGATATATAATCCTATATACATAATCAGCAGAAGGCTAATAGCTTCTATCGTTTCCAATTTATTTCATTTCTAAATAAATCCACTATTTTGACGATTTACGCTCCTGACAATACACGAACGCCTCCCGCTCTCGGCACGCACTACTCGACGGTTTACGCTCTCGGCAATATTACGAACGCGGCCCGCTCTCAGCACGCTACTCGGACGGTTTACGCTCTGACAATACACGAACTCCTCCCGCTCTCAAGAGGTATGCTACTCGAGAGCTTTATCTATTTAAAATATGAGATTAATTTATTCATGTTAATTTATATTATATTTGAATAAATTGACTCATTTAAATACAAAAAGTACTGATCGTTACATTCAACCCCCTAAATTATATGAAGTTCATCGGAATAGAATTTACAAGCTTCCAAATTTTATTTTTTTATTCAACCCCCAGACATTTGCAACCTTTCAAATTTTAAATTTTCGATCTGACAGCCCCCAGACTTTTTACAACCCCAAACCATACAATTTCCGAACACTGTCGACCTCTTCTTGTCTCTCTCCATTTTTCACGGACAGCAGCAAATTGGCCCAGGCAAAAGCCTGCTTTTTAAATATTCATAATGAAAAGCCGATTGACCATCCTGGTCACGGCTTTTAAGTATAACGTTTTCCACCTCTCAATTTTTTTCTACCTAACTAAATAATATACCAGTAAATTGGCTCATGATAAGTCTCGCGGTTAAGATCATTATTATTATATTCGTAAGTAACTCAAGTTCTTTTAGAGATTCAGAGGTAACAGTGTTAGAAAAGATATGGTTTATAATAATTATTAAGTATCATAGACATAGACGTTTCCGTTGAAATCACTCTCAGCCCATCCGAAGACAAGCCGTGAGCGCGTCCTTTCAATCCCTCAATTATAACTATAAAAGAAGTCATAAAAGAGAACCGAAAGCAGAATGGCACCGCCCCGCCACTTTACCGTGAATTCCTGCCTGACTGATTGAACTTTGCAACAACCACGCAGTCTTATGAACCCTCCGGGACACAACGGAACAGTTAACGTATATGATACTTACGATGCCTCAGCAAATGATCAATTATTAGTTAGCTGTTATTTTTGAATACTATTAATATCGTATATAATCTTTCTTAAGACTAGTATTTCGCTCATTTAATTTGTATTTGAACTTTCTTATAACTAGAGTTACGCTCATATATATTACATTTGATCTTTCTTAGGTACTACACTCATTTCTAATATATGTTACAGTTGTACTTCATTATAACCATTGATTTGTGAGATCAATATAAGTCGCTAGTTTGCATTTCAGTTCAGATATTTCTTAAAAGTACTGTTACGCTTATATATATTACGTGAGATATTTCTCATAGTCGTTGTTTCGCTTATTTGTATCTTATAACGTTTGTTATTCGTAACGAAGATTGGCTTGTGAGACCAACCTAAGCCGTCGATACGCATATCAGTTCGGATCTTTCTTATAATTAATGTTACGCTTATTTCTATCTTATAACGTTTGTTATTTGTAACGTAGATTGGCTTGTGACACCAATCTGAGCCGTTTGGTACGCCTATCAGTTCGAACGCGCAACCCCTAGGCGGCCGATTATATTATAAAACCGCACGACACGCACCCAGCAGTCGCTTGTCAAAACTGACCGTGCACTCTACTATGAACATAACGCTAGACGGACAAACAGGCGGACACTACTACATACACCAGAACTTGGGACATAAAATAGCACCACACACCCGTTCACCACACATCGAAGCACAGTTCAATAGTAGAACGCTTATATAAGGTTTAAGTTTAATTGTGTCACCAGTTATATCAACGTCATCCGCCGTACAAGTTTCGCTTACACTACCACAAGACAACAGTAGACATGATATAACCGACCAACGCCACTATAGCGGTTCACCTAAGCCAAACACATTCGGCTCCAGTGATGCAAAGCAACGTTGGGTCGCGCCACCAACATCGGTTATCAGTAGCCCATAGAGCTTACCGAACCCCGACAGTCGCATATCACAATGTTATACGGAAGTTCTCTGTTATACAAGTATCGCTAACGCAATACATGACAACCTTCCGACACAGTTTATCTACCAACACTGCTATAGCGGTTCACCTAACCCAAACGCATTCGGGTCCAGTGATGCAAAGCAATATTAGGTCGCGTCACCGACATCGGTTATCAGTAGCCCATAGAGCTTACCGAACCCCGACAGTCGCATATCACAACGTTATACGGAAGTTCTCTGTTATACAAGTATCGCTAACGCAATACAAGACAACCTTCCGACACAGTTTAACTAACCAACACTACTATAGCGATTCACCTCACTTTAACTCATTATATGTAGCGAGCCTTCTACATATTATTTTCCATATCCACTTCAAATACGGTACGGGTCCGCAGACCCGACCGCTCGCATGCCAATTTCCTCTTGAATGCCATATATCATATTTATATTTCATATGCGGTTCGAGTCTTACAGCGCATTATATTTGTTCGTATATCAGTGTATAGGAAGGTTGACTCGACACCGCTGCATCACCACATGCTGCCTCCCTATATATGCCGTGCGACTGTTATGACAATCCGGAACGTCGTACAACATAATATATTTTTTCCTTAAATCTGATATATAATCCTATATACATAATCAGCAGAAGGCCCCTACGCTTCTATCGTTTCTAATTTATTTAATTTCTAAATAAATCCTACTATTTTGACGGTTTACGCTCCTGACAATACACGAACGCCTCCCGCTCTCGGCACACTACTCGACGGTTTACGCTCTCGGCAATACACGAACGCGGCCCGCTCTCGGCACGCTACTCAGACGGTTTACGCTCCTGACAATACACGAACGCCTCCCACTCTCAGTATACTACTCGAACTTTATCTATTTTAATTATGAGACTATATTTTATACTTTTAAATAAATTGATATTCATTTAAATACAAAAGTACTGATCGTTACAATATCTATTTCGAAGTAATTCTGTTTATTGTTTTGTTGCTTTTTTCCGGAATTTAAAACTTGGAAATGACGTACTGTTGCGCTACTTTGTGTAAATTGAGTAAAGACTTATTAAAAAAATGAACTGTAACAATAGCTTACTATTAAAATGTCGCTATAATTAACAATTACCTTTCTAATATCAACAGAAAACCAGAAGAAATCCAACCACCGTTAGACGTATTGACCCCCATCGACGAGGACCTGGAGGAGGACGACCCCGACGACACGCCCATCACGATGGGGCACCGCCTGGCGTCGCCGCCCGCCATCACGCGCACGGCCGCCTCGCCCTCCGACCCGCCCTCGCCCTCCCCGCCCTCGCCCTCGCCGCCCTCCCAGCCCTCCCCGCCCGGCGAGCTCTCGCAGCGGGAGAGCGTGCTGTGAGGGGGCCCTCCGTCACCCTACTCTCCTCCTCCGCCTGACATATTCGCACAGCGGGAAAGGGTGCCGTAAAGGGCCCCTCCCTCACACCTGTCTCCACCACCCGGCGAGCTCTTGCAGCGTGTGAGTGGGCCTTCCCTTCACTCTATAAGCTCTTCCCGCTCAATCAACTCTCGCAACG
>JAKGSA010002809.1:0-13107 GCA_033558755.1 Philaethria dido
TCTCTGTGTATTTTTTTGACACTAGGAAATGCTCTTACGCATACCAATCTAGCAAGGTAGGAGACTGGCTGGGGGTTCTGTGATACAGTCGGCTTACGAGTATAGTACTCTGGTTGTCTCGATGCGATCCAATATCTAGTCCAGCGAATATCTAACTAGGTTAGGGATTTTTTTTTCATCAGTAGGATTCAAACCCACAATCATGTATAAGCACTTTCGAACCGCGCCTCAAGGCAATCAAAAATAACCATATATGCGAATACAAAAATAAAAATATACTTCTATAATAAAATAGAACTTTCGCATGCCAAAAACATTCTAACAATGGACATCACTAATGCTTTCAGTAAAATAGTACGTTTATTGTAGTAGTTTCTTTTATGGTCCTTTAAAATGAGTGCATAAGGAATTTATAGCCGAGATAAAGTGACAATAATATTCAAATACAAAAAGTAATATAAAGTTCACTTTTGGTTTTACAAAATGGTCATCTTGTTTTACTGCTGCTACAAAATAGCAATTTCGAATGAAAATTAGGAGCATTAATATCACATATCTATATCTAATAACGCGTTGTCTTTGGCATGGATGTCAAACGCGTGGTAATGTGTGTAATATTTATTTTATTAATATAATATACTTTTTATGCCTTATTTTTAAAAAATATTAGGATTCTGCATTCCTTCTCTATATAAACTATAATTGTGCCAAGTGTCATGCTTCTTCGTCCGCTTAATTTAACGCCTGTCGTAGCGCAAAGGCACAAGCGTGCGACTGTAAGCGCGACAGGTTGTGTGTTCGATTCCCACTCCAGGAAATGGAATTTCCTGGGTTTGGTAACAAGGCAAACTGCGGCGTTGAGTTCCGCCGCTTAGTACGGAAAGTGGGGAACAGAGTGTCTTAACACTAGGTTCCCTCTGCCTACCATGTTACATGCGGCATACAGCGTGAAGCTATGTATGTAAGTGTTGAACGGAGAAATAAAAATAATTTTAAATGTAATCGTTCCTTTAAATGATCGAATCTATTACTATAATGTTATGTGTAAAGGCATTGACTAATAGCGAATATTCTTTTAAAATGGTATGAAGTAAATAATATGTATTATTTATTTCACACGATAGTTGTGAGCTAAAATCTATACTTTTTTTGTTTAAAAAAACTTACTTAAATACTTAGACATATTCTACAAAATATATGATAAACATGAAACTATAATTTTAAAATAACCGTTAATTCCCAGTGCATTATGAACATAATAGAGTTCCGCATAAAATAACAGAAACTTTGATTAATTCGTAAAGTTGCATATGCAATCACCTAACTGTACATACACATATCCAAAATCAAATTTCCAGCAACAAAGTGAATAACTGCATATAAAACCATCAAAGCCTCCACGGAAATGTTCCGTAGGAGGAACTTCATTTCGCAGATCTCTTACTACGAGCGTAATACTTTTAAACACTATCGAGTGCGTGAAATGCATTTTACTTAGCAAGTAGGTAAATTCCAAGAATCTGATGTTTTTTTTACTCTTTTAACATAATATCTATAAATCAATAATTTATATATTCATTTCATTATTCTCAAGTTAACGAAGGAAAAAAATGTGTGTGTGGATTACATGAGTTAAAATTAATTTTATAAGAATAAGATATAACTTCACAATAACGACACATATTAAAAATAAATTAAATATATTAATACATCACTATTTAGAATTATACCATCGGCTAAACTATACAAAAACTATATCAAAACTATTTACTACACAGACTATAGTAACGTTAATGTAACACATCGTAAAGGCGCAGTAGGTAATCCGTTCAATTCGAGAGTTAGATGTGAACTTTACTGGCGAGCAAATGAAGTAAATTGGATTTGATTTCCGACTTCGACTCTCGTTTTGTGATTCTATAGTCACGAATTTTTCTATCAACGTTTCACAGTGGATTCTCATATGAAAATTTGTAAAGCACCTTCAACATGATTTTGTAATTTATTGTTTTAGTATAAAAATATAAAATAATTTTAACTTAAAGGAAACTATAATATAGCGAAAATAATAAATAATTAGCTATTAAATAGTAGAACATCAGTTAAATTTAAAAATTCCAATCGAGACAAACTTGTGCGGTTAAAACTTTTTCAAATTGCATAAATAAAAATCACAACATAAGAATATTTTTGGGAAGTTTAAGCTTATTCATAAGCTATTATTCATAATTTAGTTGACTTTCTAAAAACATCACTATAATATTTTCGTGACATATTTTGAATTGATAAATATTGTATAAATACCTTAATTCAAGATATGGCCAAATATCGATGACAAAATCGTTAAGCATAGACAATTTAATGATAATTGTTCGAATCCTGCTTGTAATTTCATGAAATTGGCAAATTAACATTATGACCAAGACATAATATACATCAACACAAATTAATAATGCTATTCGTTTCAAAATACATAACAATTATTTAGTCCATTGAATAAAACTTCTACTTTATTTAATTTTTTACGTATTATTACCAGTATACGATTACATGCTATAAGCCTTAAATAGCCGAATGAATGAACATTTGCATTGAAATACATCGTGACACTCAGATCAGCCGCAATCTCTGTGTGAACAAATTTAATAAGATTATTCTTTCAATTATTTCTCATTATGGACACGTAATCTGTTTAATTTGTAGCTTTTAATGAAATACTATAATCAGAACTCAATTAATACAAATTTGATTATCATAATGGTATTAATATTGGACATTTATTTTTTAATTTAAATAATGGAAATTGACATTCACATCTATATAATTATATAAGAAAGAAAAAAACAGCTTATGCACTATCCCGCATAGCAGGGCATTTAGATAAAACCTAGAGTAAAGGCACTCCGTTCTCTGCCATTAATCAACAAGCTGAAATTCGGCATACTCCTTGAAGAGTGTATGGGAGTACCAAGAGAAGATTTCTGGAAGATATACGAAAATGGGTTTTAAGCCATATAGACTACGCAAAAGAAGTTGTGAGAAACACTTAGTAAATTAAAAGACAAATTTTTAGTTATTTAAGAAATAGAAAAAATATTTTTCAACTTATATTCTTCTCGTACATTCGATTGATTAACGTCCAAGTTTTCTTTGATTCTAATTATTTTCTATTGAACTTTTGAAGGCGTTCTCTTTAATTAAGAGTTTGATCAGTAGACTGTGAAATCTCGTCAGGGACATCGTATTACTAGTAGTGAGATAAGATAAACGTGCTGGAGCTTTGAACTTTTTGATTAAAATTTTTACATTTTTATGAAATAGTATTTAACATAAAATATTATATATTTTTCATTAAAGCTAAAAATACTTTTAAAATAAATACGTATAAAAAGTGGACAAAAGTGACATGCTTGAATGAATTCTTTTCTGTACGTCTTTGTGTATCAAGACTATTTAAATAAGACAATTGTGGCGATGAAGATTGGTTGTAAGTTCGATCCCAATTGGGGGGAATGATTATATTTTAGATAGACACTCAACAATAATATCTCGATTTCAGGTGAAATGTAGGAAACGGAATGTTTAGACATTAGAGTTTGTCGACAATCCTACTTTGCAGAATAAAGTATGGTGCTGGGTTTTTTGAATTTAACTAGATCTTATATTATCAATGATAATAGCCCAAAATATATATTATCCTATCGATAGAGTGGTTGTCGTCTACATATTGTATAATTCTCTATGAACTTCTACCTGCTCGATGGCAATGTGTTATATTATGAGAACTAAAAAACATTTATTTATGAATATATTTGAAACGTAAACAAAATTATCGAAGTTTAACCTTTTGTCACAAATAGGCACTTGCTCGACATTTTAGCTTAATTTTTGAAATAGGTCACGTTTACTCATTAAACGAATGAAAGCTTAATTTGATAAGCTTCAGTAACAATTTATGATTTTCAACTTAGGTTTGGTAGAGTTAGGTTAACAGTTTTAAAGCTTGTAGTATTTTTATTCATATTTTCAAGCGTTCATTCATTCATTTGCACGTATATTTTGTTCTATATTTTACATATATTATTTTGGAGAGTGTCGTCCAAGCGAACTTAGTGTCAAGACCCTCCATTCTGTATATCGCGTTTTACCGTCGCGCTTTGTCTTACTGGAATGAATCCATTGTACTAACTGAAATGTCTCTTTTACGATATAATTGAGTGTATCATAGGATTTGTTTTTAAAATCTCAAGTTTCAACTTCAGAATAATTTGGTTTTATATACATATGCCTGTTATTATCATTGATATGATCAATACTCATGGCCAATCTATAATTGAACATTTCATGAAATAGTGTATTCTAAGATATGACTATGACATACATACATTGGTGTGATTTGAAAGGCCTAACTTGTTACGACAAACTTAAAATAATATATAATCAGTCAGCTTTTACAACAGACAGTTTAAAAATGACATGTATGATGATACCAAAGTAATATATTCTTTTTATCATTACTAAGAAGCACTAAGAGAGGATTTCTTGATTTTTCGGGAAAAATTAAAGTTTTAAGTTCAATATATCCACGCAGACGTAGTAGCGGGATACAGATAGTATATAAAGCACCTGTTTTATAATATGAAATATTAATACACAGAATATTTTAACTAAGCCTTACTGATGACACTTCTATAATTTTTTGTGAGCAGTAATCGGATTAACAGTTAAACATTATAACGAAAATATTGTCAATCCGTGATGTCAATCATGTCGTGACATTTAATATCTTAATTTGGATATTCTGTACGACTGTGGCCATTGTGGCGCAGTGAAATTGGATGTGGGTTCGATTCCCAGCCCGGAAATTATGATTATAATTAAATACATAAATTATTATATTTAGTTTATTTGTATTTCTCCTCTCTGGTAAAACAAAACGAGTAAGTCCTTTATAGTCTGACTTTGATACTTACATATGTACATACTATTGTAATTAAGTATGAAAACGACATTGGTATGTACAACTTAATACTGTTGATGTTCACACAAAAGGGTAATGATTGTTAAATTATATTGTAGAAGCTTTCTACTTACAAGAACCTAGAATTCTTACATTAGTTTTTATTGATTTGAAAGTAATTGTAAAGGCCTTTTACAGAAATAGAGACCATTGTGGCGCATTAGTACAGCGTCTGACTATAAGCGCGAGTGGTTGTGGGTTCGATTCCCAGTTAGATGAATATATTTAAATTACTTTCATGTCTTTTTTCTGGTAAGGCAAGGCAAAGCGTTGAGTTCCACCACTTAACACACAATTAAAAAAAAACATCTTGAATTTGGGCCGAAATGAATGTTCTTAGCACTATATTCTCACTGACTACCCTATTATGCAAAAATATGTGATAATGAATATGATTTTTTTAATAAAAAATCGCTTAATGCCACTTGTTAGAATTCTTCTTTCAAAACATAGAACAAAAACCTTCACCTTAAGAAATGTCGCAATTAGAGTACATCTAATATAAAACAACTTTCACACCTAACTGTAACGACATACATGACGTCCTAACTTGACATGTCATTTCGGTGACACCCAATATCGTATGTTAAATATCAAAGTATCATATAACGGAACGGTATCAGGCGTTGCTCTATAAGCAATCATACACGTCTGTATTGATTTTGTGGTCAGATATGCTACTTACGAAATATTATATTATTTTCCCATAGCTATTCATTGATATATATTTTTTGTATTTTTTAGTTTTTTGTAAGTAAAAAATCTATGTGTTTAATTTTTTCCATTAGTATATTCTAATAATTTAAATCATATGTATATGCATGTCGATTTTAATTTGCTAATAATGGAAGACAAGATTGTCTTATTAAAGAAGTTTTTTTCTATACAATCTTTGCTTGCGTAATTTTTTCACCCATATCTTAAAATCTACAGGTTAGCTTAAAAGGTAATTTAAATAAAATTTTTGAAATGAAATTTAAAAATTTCAATTGTTCCAATATTTTTTCATCCTTTTGCATTCTAGTATTAAAGACAAACTTGAAATTGAATCACCTCGTAACTTATTATACAGTGTCAGTGTCCCGTCCATTTTCTGATTTTGGATGGAAAGTATGAAACAGGTATGTGACCGCCTAAGGTTTTTATGAGATTACCCTATTATTATGTAAAAGCTTAAATTTGGAGACGTGTTTTATAAGCATTGCAAGCAGCAAAAGCAACTTAATAACAGAAAAATAATATGAACATTGTTCCAGAATTTCACTTCTCATTCACGCCTATAGCTTTAATGCATACTTAAATATAATTTTAAGCAGTGCTTACGTTTACCTCCAATGCATTTACCTATACATGAGTGGACTGTCCATATAAAATTTAGCAACTCATCAATTTACAAAACATTAATTTAAAACTGCAACCCCTGTGAATTTAAATTTGATTGCCGTCGCCATAAACCGGTATATAATTAAATTGAATCACTACACGTGTGTAATTTCAAAAACGTTTCACACGTTCCATCAGCTACCAATGAGCCGATAAAATCATGTGTCAAATTATATTAGTGTATGTTTATACTTGGTTTAGCACATAGCAACCCCTAAGATTTACACATGTACTCGTATATGCACAGTGAGAGGTAAAATTTAACAGAACGTATTCACCTTCGTACGAAAGAAACAGTTAAATATGGTCACAATTTTCTTTTTATTATGTTTTTTACTTGACGCATTAAGCAACAGATTATTAAGGTAAAATAACATTTTTGAGTTAAAAAACAACTTTTACGTTCTTATTATTATTGGGACGTTATTGTATATATATGCTACCATATTGTATCAGTGCTTGCTTTGTTTCAGTGAGGAACACACATTAACCACCTAACCGGTGTCGTCAACTCTTTTATATACATTTTTAGACCAAATTTGTGTGGAATTAAGCTATACTATGTCCCCAATGCGCCCCGAAGTGGAGTCAAATCGGCCCTAATAATATTGTTTACAAAGAGCAATAATGTATAAAATATTATTCCTACAGGCAAGATTAATACAACCACTGCGTGTATCTGTAGCATTACAATTAGTCCATTTTTTAACAATATAAATAATCATTTTCGTTATTTATATTTAAATCAAATAAAATATAATATTAATAATTATTATTTTTAACCTAAAACATACATAATTATAAACTTTAATATAAACAGCTAACTTTAAATAGACCCGTAAATATCTTAAACTTAAAGAAGCTTGACATTAATAGAGTTAACAGTATTTATTATATGAACTTAAATTTGAACGAAGTCAACAACAACTATTCAAAGTATTAAACTTATGCAAACACGATAACAAATTTTCAGTCCACAAAATCCGTTTAGGTCTTTAAGGGAGGTGCCCTAACGAGTGTCATCTTGCCTTGGCAAGGACCGAGGTCTTAACGTAATTTGCTAACATTTACAACTTGGTAGATAACTTCGATATCTCCATCATGTAAGGAAAGTTTAGCTTAACAACACTTTGTCACCGCTAATCCGTAACAAAGCTTTGAATTTATATCCATTCCATTATTTGTTTTTGTAAGGCTAAATTAAGACAGTCGTAAAGTAGAACAAATCATGTGCGTCGTATTGGAAATGTTTCTACGAATTGTGAATATTCAAAGTAATATACTGTTGTATGTAATAAAATCAGTAAGTAAATAGAATACGAAGTTACTTCATGATATTATTATTTACATATATTATACGAGTATACTATATATTTTAACACGTTTTGTGGGGAACAGAAATGTTAAAAGAGAACGTACATACATACATAGCTTCAAGCTGTGTCCCGCATATAGCAGGGTAGGCAGAGAGAACCTAGTGTTAAGACACTCCGTTCTCCACTTTCCGCCGAATTGAGGCATTGCGTGCTGTATTATAAAACAGAACGAAGTGTCTAAATACTAGATTTTTTTTTTTTTATAATTTTGTCAATGGCAAGTTATTTTGCTTGCCCATTCTATAGTACGACTTATTGACTATATTACAAAAAGATTCTCTCTTAATAATAGTCATGTAAAATGCTAACTTTACATAAATACATACATACAGCTAGCTTCACGCTGTATCCCGCATATATCAGGGTAGGCAGAGGGAACCTAGTGTTAAGACACTTCGTTCCCCACTTGAGGCCGCCGAATTGAGACATTACGTGCTGAGTGGCAAAACTCAACGCCTTGTTACCAAACCCATGAAACGAAAAATTCCATTTCCTGGAGTGGGAATCGAACCCACAACCTGTCGTGTTTACAGTCGCACACTTGTGCCTCTGCGCCACGAAAGGCATTTATGTTTGTTTTTCTACTTGTATTCAAAGCAAAAATATAGATACATCACTACTTTCTCCACTATTCTATAAGATGCATGTAACACGTATTTATTATTCATGTAACACAGATCCTTCACATAATGCATTCATTGTAGCGAATTTACGAGAACGTGTAATTAGAGCATTCCCTACTTCATTTACCAGTGTCTTATCGTAACAATTTATCGCGTCTGTTGTACTGTTTATATGCTAATATTTGTACTGTTATATCAAAAATTGTTCTATATATTAATTTGATTTAATTTAATATATTTTATTTATATATACACTAATAACTACATGAAGAGGTTAATAACTGTGGACGAGGCGAAAGAGGTATGCAGGGGACCGTAGCGTTTGGCGCTCCGTTCTCTCTGACTACCCTGCTAGGGATAAAGCGTGAAGTTAGGATATTGAAACTAATAACTACTCCCAGTAGTACAGTCACGAATAAAATATGTACCCTTTTTTTTCAGCCTGTAGCCGTCCACTGCTGAACGTACGCTTCCCTCATAGAACGCCAACCATCCCGGTCCTGGGCAACTCGTATCCATCCGCTGCCAGCCACCTTCTTTAAATCGTCTGTCCATCGTGCCGCAGGGCATCCTACACTACGCTTGCCTAATCGCAATATATAAAATTATGTATAGTATGGTTCTATTATACAATAGAAATTTGTCGTGGGTTCAAATCAATTATGATATTTATCAGTATATAACAAAAAAATCATCAATAAAACTCCAAAAAAGGAGTGAAATTTTCAATTTGACTGTAGTTTTTGTGTTTTACGGCATAACTTTTTACTGCGTGAACCAATTTCGATGTTTTTTTTTTTATATAATAGGCTAGTACTTCTGATGTTGTCCCATTTATATTTAAATAAAATTTGACGAGTAGTTTTTGAGTTATTTGTAATAGTGTTAGCTTTTAGTACATTTTACTTGAAATAAATAAAAATACCAGGTTTTTGTATTTTTGATATATTTAGTATGAAAAATAAGCCGTTTATACTTTGGCATTATAAATAAATATATATATATATTGAATATTATGTACGCCTGTCGTAGCGCATAGGCACAAGCGTGCGACTGTAAACGAGACAGGTCGTGAGTTCGATTCCCACTCCAGGAAATGGATTTTAGTTTGGTAACTTTTGATTTTAATAAAATCTTAATTATTCAACACCTAAGTACATATTAAATCGTTGGACCAGATTTATTTTGATTTAATATAACACAAATTAAATTTCGTCCCATATTCAATTTCCCACTATCATTTGAATAGATTTCTCACCTATTGTAAACTGTAATTATCACTTTCTAAATGTACACCTATTATCAACTAACTATGAAGTCGTAGTGTATTATTAATACAGTAAGCTATTGTAGCAGCGACCTTTACATTTTAAATATTCAAATTATGGTTTATCGTATGTATTAGTGACTTTTGACCTATATAATAAATCGAAATAGTACATAGTAAATTATTTTTTAAGCTTCACGCTGTATCCGGTACATAGCAGGATAGGCAGAGGGAACCTGAGAACCTAGTGTTAATTTACTCCATTCTATTAAGAATTCCATTCCCCACTTTTCGCCGAAATTGAGGCATTGCATACGGAGTGGTGGAACTCAACGCCGCGTTTCGCCTTGTTACCAGACCCAGAAAATATAAAATATTAAATATTATTTAAAAAAAATAATTCTTGGAGTGGGAATCGAACCCAGAACCTGTCGCGTTTACAGTCGCACGATTGTGCCTCTGCCACTATTGGCCTCTATATCAAGTGCTATATAATTTGACAAATAGAGAATGAGATGCATTAGTGAGCATTTCCTTCGTAATGGGGTACTTCGGACCTCGGCTGTATAATTTAGCGGACCAGCCACAAAGACGAGATCCGCAATATTAATGGACTTGATAAAAAGTTTCTATACTAGTTTCATTTTGTATTATTTTTACTGTTAAGATGATTTAATATTAGTCGGAGGAAAGTAGTGGTTGCTTATTCTGCTTTGTATGAATGTATTTATATATTATTTTGAAGTATCAATACTATTAAAGGTTGTGTTTATTATTTATAAAATGTACTATGTATATTTGTCCATAACAAATAAGAAAAAATTATAACATTAGGTTAACTATGCCTATATATGTATATACGTAAAAAGATAATCGTAGTGCAATTGGACAATTTCTGATTGCAAAAGCTATTGGTTATGGGTCCAATCTCTATTCGTAAAACAAAAAAAAGGCTCGGCGGAGACTGGAAAACAGAGTGTCTTAACACTTAGTTTTCTGTCCTTTGCAAGAAAAAGAGTGAAATTGCTAAATATAACCATACATATTAATAGAAACAAATAGTCATAAATTTTTACACACAGATCTAACAATACATTAAGTTCTTTCCATACTTATATCATATCGTAAAAACTATAAATGTTTCATGACACAATAAAACACAATTTGTGAAGATGCTGATCTTAAAACTACGAGCAATCGTTATAGGACATCGTAAACATCACTAAGTCGATAGTTTATGGTGAACTTTGATATGTTTTTATCTATTTTCTTAGTAGATAAGGATTACAAAACATGGTCTGATCTATATTGTGTGGTACAGATGATAGTAGTAAAATAATAAAATTGTTTGCTTATTATTGTGGTATCATTTAAGTTTCAAGAAGAGATTGTGGGTTAACATAATTTTACATACGTACATATATAGTTTCAAGCTGTGTCCCGTATATAGCAGGGTAGGCTGAGGGAACCTAGGGTTAAGACACTCCGTTCTCCACTTTCCGCCGAATTGAGGCCCTCATGAGAAAAAGATGCGGGTCTCTGGTGCGTAGGGTACGGGGTAGTGTCAACAAAATCCTGAACATGATATCTAATAGACTAGATTGCATATACATGAATCATTGCTGTTCCGTTGCAAACGGGATGGTGCAGCGGTGATTCATGTGTATTGTAACATATATTTAAAAAAAAAATGTAATAATAACTAACCTAGTCAGTAAGAAATTTTTGTTTACTAACCATAATGAGTCAATGTCACTTGAATAAAGAATTATTATTATTAAGTGCTGAGTGGCGGAACTCAACGCTGCGCTTTGCCTTGCTACCAAACTCAAGAAATGAAAAAATCCATTTCCTGGAGTGGGAATCGAACCCACAACCTGTCGCGTTTAGTGTCGCACGCTTTTGCCTCTCCGCCACGACAGGCGTAACATAATTTTAAAAGACAAATAGACAAGCAGTTTTCTATAAATATCATGAATGCGAGAGTTTGTGAGTATGTATGGATGTTTGTTAGATACTCTTTAACGCAAAAACTACTGAACGAATTTAAATGAAATTTAAGAGTAATTTACATCACAATGACAAATATGGATATAAAATAAATTATAACCGATGTATAATTTGGTCATAATCTAATTGATAAATATTGCCTTTACTATATATTCATAATAAAAAAATATGTGTTTGCAGAACATTATATACAATACAGGTACCTAATTTAAGTGGTTTTAATATTCTTATTAGTACATTTAAGGTTCTTAAACCGATTGTTTTTTATGTGTGTTACCATAACTTTTTACCGGGTGAACCAATTTTGACGATTCTTTTTTATATGGTGGCTAGTTTTTATGTTAAATTTTCAATTATTTTTTAAATAGAGAAGCAAGCAAAAAAGGCTAACATTTTACGAAAAACAACTTACTTTTGTTATTACTGCAACTAGAAAATAATTTCATTGTTTCAAATTTACATTTGTAGAAAAGACCTCGCCAGGGCTCTAGGGATCGACTTTAAAACGCTAACAAGCTATTCATACAGTTTTTTCAAGTCATAGGGTTAAAACACCCCTTAACGACGTTCAATTATTTATAATTGGATACTAGAGTGATTTAGTTTGTTCAAACCACATAATAACAATTTTACATGCAAATATATTTCATATATTATTTATTTGAAATGTAAATTTTCCTAATTAACCGTCTTCAAAGAAAAGAGGAGGTTATCTATTCGATTGTGTTTTTAATTTGCATAATTTTAAGCTAGGTATAGCAATTTTGATGATTCCTTTTTATATGATACTTAATGCTTCTGATGTGGTTTAAATTTAGTTAAAATCTAAATAGTTTTTGAGTTATTCGTAATAATGTTACTTTTTAGTGCACTTTATTTCGAGTTTTTTTTATAGTTATAATCTCCCATATTTGTCAGGTTACCTTTCTAATTCAAAAACAAGATTTAAATAATTCTCAGAACAATTGAAATTTTGGTATAAAAAAAATATTAGTCAACCAAAGTTGACTAATCTGACGTTAGTTCCCTATGTTAAATTAGTGTTGCAGAAATTAACTTTGGCAGGCATACATACCTGAGTAGAAACTTTTATAAAGTTCATTTAAAACCTCAAATAGGCTGCAAGAGACAAATTATAACGTATTACATTAGCTTTCGACATGTATTCCCCACTGACATTTTTAAACTATGCCTTTGCTTCTCTCAAACAAAAATATCCCTTGAAGGAATACTGTAGACAAAAAGCAGCTTCACGCCTCATCCCATATAGCAGGAATCTCAGAAGAGAACCTAGTGTCAAAACACTTCGTTCGCCGCTGGTTAAGTGGCGGCACTAAACGTTGCACTGTTGTCTTACCAGAGCAGAGAAGGGACAATACTCGTATATATATATATATATGTCGGAGACGGTTATTAGTACGGACCGAT
>JAKGSA010002811.1:0-12385 GCA_033558755.1 Philaethria dido
AAACGTCACTCTTGCCCATAAATAATGCAATGCCAGTCATAGCTCATAATGAAGAATGTAATATACGTATAGTTATAAAAAATGAATTCGTGTACAAACGCGTAACTTACTAGTATTTTATTATACTAACTGTATCCCGCGGTTTCATTTGTGTAGACTATAAAATCTAAAGTGACATTATATCTAGTTTTCGTAGAAATTTAAAGAAATCCAGATTTGATAGAGCTTCCCTACATTCATCAAGAAGGCTACATGCCAAATTTCAGCTTTCTATGGCCAGCAGTTTTGCCAGTACTTATGTCAGTCACCTAGTAATGTAAGCGTTTTATATATCCTATATAGACATATAAAAATATATATTTTTTTAATATTATGATATATGTAATAAACAACTTTTAATTTCGCAATACGTACCATACCATCATATACCCAGCACGCAATGCCTCTGTTACAAAACAGACGGAAAGTGAAGAGCTACATAAGTTACCACTAGATTCTCAATACCTACTCTGCTTAATGCTAAGATTTGTGTAAATTAAAGAAATTATCATTAATTAATTGAGGCAAAGTTGAGTTCCGCCAATCAGCACGCAATGCCTCAATTCGGCGGCAATTGGGGAACGGAGCTCTTTTTTCTTAATATAAAAAATATTACTAACACCTTGAATTTAGAGTATTTTCTTTTAAGGAGCCATCAGCTTTATAAATACTTACATAAAAATATTTTATAATAAAGGAAAGTGTAAATTTTGTACCATATTTTGTTTGTCACCATATCTTTCACTTTTTTAACAATAATATTTGCATTAGACCAGTTCACACTTGACTAGTTCCAAGAGATCCTTGATAACGTGTTAACGTAAGGACATATCTATCAAATGGTTATTGAATAGTTATATATTATTTAACCCTGCTGACACCTTAGTGGTGTTGATTTGTGCATTGTCAAGTGTCAAGGTAAAACAATGTCACAATGCAATATAAGTTTTATGTTCTGGTGAAAGGGTATTGTTTTGATATGTCGTAGAATCTAGACTTTAAATATATTTCATTTAGCTAATAGGTGTCGAATGTGATGTCGATATTAGGAATCGATATTAAGTGTCTATTATTGTTATTTTATCTCTAAGAACTGCAGTCAGAATAATTATATACATACTTACATACATAGCTTCACGCTGTATCCCGCATATAGCAGGGTAGGCAGAGGAAACCTGAGAACCTAGTGTTAAGACACTCCGTTCTCTTTCAACAAATTTCTCTCCCCACTTTCCGCCAGATTGATGCATTGCGTGTTGAGTGGCGGAACTCAACGCCGCGCTTTGCCTTGTTACCAAACCCAGAAAATGAAAATTAATAATAATTAATTAATGATAATTTCAAATATAATCTTATTGTAAAAAAAAAATGCTAGAACTTATCAATGAAAGGCAACAAAATAAATACTAAGCGATAATAATAATTAATTATTTCACAAATTCACACAATTAAAAATTGTACAAGTTATGTATTTCTTGCAATTTTTTTCAAGCTAAATATTGTTCTTAAAAAGTCTTTCTAAATTTATGTTCAATGTTTATTTAATTAAATCATATCACGTGTGTATTAACTCATTATCTTTTAATTACTTTCCTTTTAATTAACAGTCTGTAAATAAAAAAACAATAATATATGTAACACACACTTCTACTAATCCAGTAATTAGAGAGATCCCTATTGGAAACACTCGCAGAGCTGTGAAAGCTGGTGGTCTGCATTCTAAGTAGTCCAAAGCGTCGTAAATCATGACGCGTAAGTTTGGATCTGTAAATATTGTAAATAGATTACTAATGATATAGGAAATGGGTCAAA
Organism: Philaethria dido; assembly: GCA_033558755.1. Taxonomy (NCBI): domain Eukaryota; kingdom Metazoa; phylum Arthropoda; class Insecta; order Lepidoptera; family Nymphalidae; genus Philaethria; species Philaethria dido. The sequence continues at coordinate 1,852 of JAKGSA010002811.1, forward strand.
TATTAATAAAAAACGTATCGTGATGATGATTCTATATCAGATGTCACTCTTCAAATTTAACTATAGTGTAAGACCGGCCCAAACGCAGACATAGCTATTTAACAAAAAAGTTTTGTTCTAATTTATTCAGTTTCAGACCAACAGACAGACAAACCAAAAAAATTTAAAGTTGTAGATTCGTATTCTACTACTGTTACATATACACCTTAAATTATTTTTCATAAATATATTAATTGTGTATACACTTTTTTTACCGTTATATTATAGTAAAGATTCCTTAATTCCATAAAAATATGAGGTTTAAGAACATTTATTTCTTATAAGAATAATACAATTCACTTACATAAGAATAATTAAAATTTAAACATAAAACATAAAAAGGACAGTTACGTACAATCAAGTAAAAAAAATAAAAAATAAAAGAGGTAGTTTTATAAAGTTTGTAAGCAAATGAACATAACAATGTTTTTAAAGATTCCTTAGTCTAAGTGAAACTGGAGATGGCATCAGTGTAATTTGTAAAAACAATATAAATATATACTTTTATTTATATACTATTTTTTTTTTTTTTTTATAATGTTGGTATGGATTATCATATTATATATTAAATACATTTATTGTTTATGTCTTTGTTATAGTTTTTATTCATTTATTATTTCTTTTTTATTTATTATTTATTTCTTTCTTTTTTAATATACAAGAATATACATATAAGAATATAATACACACATAAATATAAGTATCATAGATCTATATACATACATGTTTATTTATAATATAGGATTTTAAATGCTTTTTAAATGTTATTGTTGTTTTAGAATATTTTATATCCAATGGTAATTTATTGTAATATTGGGCACCCTCAAACATTATATTTTTTTTTCCGTAATTTGTTCGTGGTGTGTGTAGTACAATATGATCAGCGTTCCTAAGTCTAATTTTACTGATTTGAGATTTTTTTGTGAAAGTAAGGTGAGTATGTATGTCTTTATGAAGAATCTTACGTATTAAAATACATGTTTTATAAATATAAGTTTGCGAAATGTTCATTATTTTAGTTTCTCTGTAAAGTTTATCAGTTGGAGTTAAGAAGTCGTAATGGAACAAAACCTTTATAAGTTTATTTTGAGCTTTTTGCAAGGGTACTAAGTTAGTTTTAGCAGCTGCACCCCAAATCTCTATAAGGTAATCTAGGTGTGGTTTAACAAGTGAATTGTATACATTATATTTAACTTTTTGTGGTAGGCATCTTGCCATTCCACGTAATAAGCCCGTAAGAGAAGTTAGTTTCTTTTTTACCCTATCAATATGCGGCTTCCATGAAATGGTGCTATCCAGCATTAAACCCAAGTATTTATCTACGTCTACCCTTTTAATTATTTGGTTATTTATTTTAAGTGGTTCATGATCGGGAATCTTTTTATTTTTCGTAGCAAATATTATATAGCTACACTTAGATACGTTTATAGTAAGTAAATTATCCTGAAACCACCTCTCCAATATGTTCAAATCACTCTGAGCAGATCGTAATATGTCTTTAATTGAATTCCCAAAGTAGAACAAAGTCGTATCATCAGCATAAAGAGAAAGATCCCCTTCTAATCCAATCCGACTAATACTGTTAATATAGATTAAAAACAACAGAGGTCCTAATATGGATCCCTGGGGAACTCCAAAGGTAATATTTCTGGGATTACTTACAGTATTTCCAATTTTAACCACTTGACAACGATTTCCGAGGTAAGATTTAATGATGTTATATGCGTTCCCAGTTATACCAATTTTAGTTAATTTATCAAGCAATATATCGTGACTTACCGTGTCAAAAGCTTTTTTCAAGTCAATGAGTATACCTACTGCAATAAGCTTATTATCAATATTTAGTTTTATTTTGGTTATAGTATCCGTCACAGCTGAGAGCGTATTCGATTTTGGTCTAAAGCCATATTGCCTTTCATAAAAGTAATTTTGAGAGTATAGATATTGTTCTAATCGACTATAAAGAACCCGCTCAAAAATCTTCGATAATACAGGGAGAACCGAGATGGGGCGATAGTTCCCCGGGTCGGTTTTACTTCCAGCTTTATAGACTGGAGTAACTTTGGCAATCTTAAGACTATCGGGAAAGGTCCCTAACCGCAAGCAATTGTTTATAGATTGAGTAAGCTCATTAATTATAAGGTTTTTTACACATTTAACAGACTTTGTGTTAATCCCATCAATTCCCGAACTAGTATTACTATTTAAATTATCTATTATTTTATTAATTTCGTTTGTGGTTGCAAGTGTGAAGTCTGTGAGTGCATGTGTAGAGGATCCAGTTTCACTTACCCCAGAATCACAAGTTAAATTACTAATATTAATTTTTCTCGCAAGAGAAGAACCAATTGTAGAAAAAAAGTCATTGATAGCTCGCAGATTTCTTTAGTGTTTGTAATGCTGTCGTTGTTGATATGAAGCTTGGCTGGACCTCTAGATTCTTTAATTTTGTTGCTTGAAAGACTATTGATGAGGGACCACATTTTGGCTGGTTTTTTATTACAAGTAGCAAAAGCTTTTAGGTAGTATGAACTTTTTGTTTGTTGTATCATTTTGTAACTTGCCCTCTTCGTAATGTATTCTGCATGTTTTGTATTGTTTTCTGGGTCGTTTTTATGTTTTTCCACAAAATCAAGTTTCTACAGTTTATTTCTGTTTATTATTGTTTTGTTAATCCAGTCTTGTCGGGGAGAATTTAGAATTTTATATTTTAATACCTTACTTTTTATTTACACTTTTGTAAGAAGCTTTTCTTCTTAAAAATATTGTGTAAGTTATTTTCATTTTTATCTCTATTGTCAGCCATCATATTATTATAAAGAAATTCATAGTCAACGGCCTCATATGGTACCCTTTCTCCCCGGAATTTTGTTGATACCTTTTCAATTCAAAATAACCCCGTTTTTTGCATCTGGACATTGATGATTCTATTAATAACGTAATAACCTTTAACTTAATAAAAAAAAATCATTCACACTATTATAATCACTAACTATCATTAAAAAAGATCATCAAAATTGATTTCACACAGTGAAAACTTCTTACGCGGTAATCCATTACAAAAATATAGTCGAAAAGAGAACCTTTCTCCTGTTTTGAATCGGTTAAAAATAACATACACGTTGCTAACGTTAGTAACGTAATATCGTTAACGTAGTCGAGCTTTGAGTTCCGCCACTCAGCACGCAATGCCTCAATTCGGCGGAAAAGTGATGAACGGAAATCGTAAGAGAACGGAGCGTCTTTAACACTAGGTTCTCTGTCTACCCTGTTATGCGGGATACATATGTTATGCAACGCCTGTCGTGACGGTGAGGCACAAGTGTGCGACTGTAAAGCGACAGGTTCTGAGTTCGATTCTGCACTCCAGGAAATGAAGTATTTCCATTTTCTGGGTTTGGTAACAAGGCAGTGCTGAGTTCCGCCACTCAACGCAATGCTCCTCAATCTGGCGGTAAAGAAGGGGAACGGATTTGTTGAAAGAGAACGAAAATGTCTTAACACTAGGTTCAGTGCCATATGCGGGATACCGCGTGAAGTTAAAAAATTGTGCAATAATAACATAATATTATTGTTACAGATACGAAACGCGGGCCAAGGCGACGTTGAAGAAGATCCCCGCGACGCGCCTCTCGCGGCTGATCCTGGAGGCGCTCGCTAACTACTTATGATTCGGTGTCAACGAGTACTTTTGACAGACACCCGGGCGTATTCCCGCTCAAGTCCTCACTCATTACAGGTATTTAATATATTATAGTGAAAAATTTTTAGAATAAATAATTATTTAAAAAAGTAAAAAAATAAACATTTTAAACTATTATTTATTTAGCTGGATTTTTTTATAAAAAAGCAAGTGCTGTTTTTAATTTTTTTAATCTACTTTATTTCACATCATTGCATTGACGTTCCTTTGATAAATAAGCAAAATCAAATTACTTACAAAAATCCAATGTGGAAACAGATCTAAACAGGACTCCTTAAATAAATTTAAATTTAAAAAATTAAGAACATATTATTGAAAAAGGTATAATATTCTGTCCAAGACATTATAATGATGTCAGTCAATGTTTGGAATTAAATGCTGTTGACTCTCACCGGGAGTCGGGAGGCTCCATCATAGTTGTACATTTATTGTAAAAAAATATTTGAATAGAGCAACTGTTGAGTTTCTTGCCGGCTCTTCAGCAGAACTGCCCCTTTACGAGCCGGTGGTAGCTTTCCGTTAGGACTGACACGACTGGATACCCTTTGTAAATTGACGATTCGAAAGTGCTTATGGATAGTTCTACTTGAATAAAAGAAATATTTTTAGATTTTGAATGGAACCACATAAGAGATTAGCTATCATATAAAAAGAACAATCAAAATTGGTTCACCCCTGTAAAAAAATTTCCATGCAGGATAGCAGTCACAATAAAAAAAAAAAAAAAAAAAAACAATCAAATTGCATCTCCCCTCCTCTTGTTTTGAAGTTGGTTAAAAAAGAAGGTACCTTAAATATTTTGACTCTCATAGGAATTAGCTAAATGTATCTTAGTCCTAACTCCCATCGCCAAGTAACAGAAGAAAAATGGTTGTAATACTCAAAAAAAAAAAAAGCTAATAAAAGGTGCCCAAAGTAATCAGAAAATATTATAAAAGACCTGTACATTTAATATCATAAATGTACAGGTATATATTTTATTACAATAACATACATACATAGCTTCTCACGCTGTATCCCGCATATAGGGAAGGTGAGAGAACCGAGTGTTAAGACACCTGCTTCCCACCTTCTGCCGAATTGAGGGATTGCGTGCGTTGAATGGCGGAACTCAACGCCGGGCTTTTAAATCAAATGAGACCACATTAAAGTTACTAGCTATCATAAAGACAAAACATCAAAATTGGTTCACTCCAGTATTATGCAGTAAGAACATAACACGTAAAAAACAATGGAATTGTGAACTTCTTCCTTTTGAACCTAAATTATTATAATCCAAAAAAGCTGCTTTAATCCACCGAAGGTAAGACAAAGTTTAATGCCTGTCGTGGCGCAGAGGCACAAGCGTCTGTAAGCGCGACAGGTTGTGGGTTCGATACGCACCTCAGAAATGTAAAAGTTTAGTATTATCATTATGTTATAGGGTTTGGTAATAAGGCAAAGGTGCAAAGGCTGAGTTCCGCCACCAGCACACAATGCCTCAATTCGGCGGGAAAGGGGGAACGGAGTGTCTTAGCACTAGATTCCTGTGGTTCCCTCTGGCCTACCCAGCCATATGCAGGATACGGGGTGGAGCTTAAAAAGATAAAGAAATTCACAGTTAGAAAGAACATAGTGTTAAAACACTCCGTTAAACTTGAAATGTAATTTCACACAAAGGAAATGAAATATCTATTCCTCTACACAGTAGCTTTTATACGACACCGATATTGGATGTCAAAATTTACGATTCGCCCGTACTGAAAGCTTAAGATCCAAGTTTTAATACTCGCTATAAATCGTCTTGTTATGCTATGTTGTTATGACGCGGTTTTATTTTGTGAGAAAATCGTGTGTTTTGGTGATTCCGAAATTTTCCTTCAATAGATTTCAATGAAAATGATGTTTAACATGCTTTTTTATGTCAGAAGGCGCAGAAAACTAGTCAAGACGCTGTGTTCTTCGGTTTTCGCCGGAATTCAAGACATTGCGAGTTGAATCTAATTCTCACTCAGTGGGCCAAATTTTATTTTAAGCTTCACGCTGTATCCCACATATAGCAGGGCAGGCAGTGGGAATATATACATTTCCTGGAGTGGAATCGAACCCACAACCTGTCGCATTTACAGTCGCACACGTGTGCCTCTGCGCCAAGTTAGGCGTTTTTTAAGCCCCTTTTTAAAGTAGCAGAACCCCGAAAACCCAGTATTAACAATTTATACCAACACTTGGCTAAAAGTGCCAACAAAATTGTGAGTGTAACTCATTTAAACTTAAATAAGAACGACCAGATGTTATTTGAGTTAACTAAATAATAATTTATTCATTTTAACTCGCGATATGAAAGTTATTTGCAAACTCTACCGACTGTTTTGAGAAGCTTGAGGCTGTATTATGTTTGTACTGGTTGTGGCCTGTGACTTTTGCTGGATTATAAAATGTAAAATATGTTATTTTTTCTCGTTTTTGTAGGAATTTCAGGAAGTCCTTTCTTAATATTTTCCTAAACTCCCCAAGGACAAAAGATTTGACTGTGCATTGCTTGTGATTTACTCAGTATGTACTAACAAATTGGTTTTGGATTCCAATATTGGTAAGGGGAAAGTTTATATATAAATTATGTATAATTTCATAAGTTAGTAAAAATCTTTAAAAATTCTGATAAAATTAAGCGCGGCGTTGAGCTCCGCAACTCAATGCACAGTGACGAAATCGTATGAAATATGAAAAAAAGAATCTTCGCGTTCTCTTTGGTACCTGCAGCGAAGTGTAGGTGATTACAGCTAGGCTCTAATATTAAGTAAGAACGGGCAAGTAAACTCGATGGTTGGCGATTTGATCTCCATTCGAGCAAATAATTATATGTAAATTATTCTCGTTATAGTAAAACGAAAACGCGACATTCATTTCAACGATTTAACACCCAAGAAGTCTAGAAGTCAAGTGGAATGTGGAAACGGAGTGTCTTAACACTAATTTCTCTACATACATTGCTGTAATAAAAACTCGTAAAAATATTACAATATTTACTTTAAAAAATATTCTAATTAAACATATTTTAACATTACATCCCCTATAACTGTAAAAACGCGGCCGCCCCACCGGACGCTTAGGCAGCGCTCCCGCCCTCGGGAAATAAAGCCGTCGGTGAAATAACTTACTACTGTATAAATAACATTTATTTTGAAAGTAAAAATTTATGTTTTTCTTTAAATTTAATTTTCGTGTAAAAGTAATTATAATTAATATACATACATAGCTTCACGCTGTATCCCGCATAAGCAGGGTAGGCAGAGGGAACCTAGTGTTAAGACACTCCGTTCCCCACTTTCCGCCGAATTCCGGAACACAACGCCGCATTTACAGTCGCACGCTTGTGCCTCTGTGCTACGACAGGCGTTTACTTTACGATATTACGTTATTTTCTAGTCTAAATATATACAAATACTAAACAGTCTTTTATTATTGGTATAAGAATTATACTGTAGAAATTCCATATCGATTTTTAGTAACCGTAGCAGGTGTTTGAACGAATGCCAAGATTCCGATTATAATGTTCATTTTTTTTAATTTTAAACTAGATACTTATCGTTATATGATGATCAAATTAAAAAAAATACACATGACAGGTATTCTGATGTATAAGTTATTACTGCTGTAAAGTTTTATTTAAATCCGTTGAGTAGTTTTTACATGAAAGTGTAGTCACTCCAAACTTTCAATCAAAATTTATTAATACTATGAGTAAAAAATATCAAAGCTCGGCGTTGAGTTCCGTCACTCAGCACGCAATGCCTCAAATCCAGTGGAAAGTGGGAAACGGAAAGAGAACGGAGTGTCTTAACACTAGGTTCTCAGGTTTCCTCTGCCCACCCTGCTATATGCGGGATACAGCGTGAAGCTAAAAAAAACAACAAAATATCTTTTAAATATTAAAAATTATTTATGCACCCAATAATAATAATACTCAATAATCTCTCGTAAGATTTTAACTCACCACCCACAAAAAAAAATCAAATGGAACCCAATTCCTGGCAATATAATATCTCTAATTAGGCATATTCAACAAAATTCCCTAATCAATCTCTAATGTAAACCTGTGATCCATCAACTGAAGTTGCCATGATGAAATACGTCATGGCAAATGAGAAAAGTTTGATTGGTGGAAAGCTACTGAAATTCATTAGCGCACGCACCACCGTGTGGTGTTATGGCTTTAATAAAAAGTTTTCAATTTGAACTTTAAGTTAGGTTGAAAGGATTGGATGAAAATCTTTATATGTACATATATAAAGAATGCTTGCGTTACTTAGTGATTGATAGACAACGTATGTACGAGTACATACGAAATTTGGTCCGTAAATTCCTTTGGGAAGTATAAGTGGATTTCCCCAAATTTCCAACGAAGAAGATGATTAAGATTTTAACAAAAAAAGAAAAATCGATTTCAAATAAAATACATCTAAAAGTTAAATTACGTAGAAAATTTAAACTACTAATGAGATCTTTACTAAATTTAAATGGAGTCACATGAGAAGCAATAGCTATCATATAAAAACAAGAATCATCAAAATTGTTATACCCAATAATAAGTTACGCGGTATCGCACATAGTAAAATAAAGTGTAATCGACAACCTCCTCTTTTTCTGGAAGTCGATTAAAAACCATAAATATATTACGTTTTGTTTTTTAACGTCCTTCGTGGCGCAGAGGCACAAACGTGCGCCTACAAACGTGATAGGTTGTGGGTTCGATTCCCACTCCAGTAAATGGAATTTTTCATTTCCTGGATTTGGTAACAAAGCAAAGCGCGGCGTTGAGTTCCGCAACTCAGCACGCTATGCCTCAATTCTGCGGAGTGTCTTAACACTAGGCTCTCTCTGCCTACCCTGCAACATATACGCGGGATACAGTGTGAAGCTATGTATGTATGTTGTTTTTTTTTAGCTTCATGCTTTGGTCCGCACATAGCAGGATAGGCAGAGGAAACCAAACAACCTAGTGTTAAGACACTCCGTTCTCTTTTATCATTTTCGTTTTCTATTTTGTAATCCAGGAAAATGTGGGCATTTATTTCTCATATACTTCTTCATATATACCTTAACAAGTTATTATAGCAGGTAGAATACATGCCCCTTAGTATAACTAACATTGCTATATTGTAAAATGTGTAGTAACAGCCATTTATGTTTATTCAGACCCAAACCTACAAGGATTCAGGCAAGACGCAAATATGAGATTCCGCTTTAATTAATTAACGTGGGAAGTATCATCCTGTGGTTTACATAATAACTATACCCTGCTTCATATAGTACCTCCTGTATGTTTATAATGATGGCCCATCATAGTTTCAACTATAAACGCAATGGTTATGGGTTCGATCCTTGCTTGGAGATTTTTTTATAGCTTAAAACTTATTTCCATCTAGAAAAGCAGAAAAGCCTAATATCAAGACACTCCGTTTTTTTCTCTTGAATTCAAAACATTGATTGATGGAACTTGGAAATGTTGGAATGTTACGCTTTACCTTACCAGAGCGAAGAAATGAAAATTATTTCAATATTATCATTCCTTTTATTGGGATCGAACCTTTATCTTATTGCCCCTCCTACCTCTCCGACCTCGGGAGGATCATTATATATAAATTATTTTCATTTTGCGTTATGAGACAAGTTTAAATGCATTTGGAGATATTAATATTAATTTAACTTAACTTTGATTAACATAAACGATGGAACATATTAAGATATAGCTTCAGCTTTTTAAATATATTGCGTGGTGAGAAACGAAAGCTAACAAGTGTTAGAATATAAACATTTTATTAATAAAAAATCCTATAACTTAAATTTAAACTGGTCACTAGCTCGTATGTAGACAGCTTTTTTTTACATACCAAATTTACTAACAGAATACATACCAAATTTGGTATATAAAAAAGGCATTTACATACCAAATTTCGTATGTTTTCTGTTAAAACGTCACTCAAAAGAAAACCAATTCCAAATGAAATGTACTAAAACGTAAAATTATTACGAATAAATCAAAGAGGGTAACGGAGAATCTTAACAACTAGGTTCTCAGGTTCCCTCTGCCTACTCTGCTATATGCAGGATACAGCGTGAAACTCAAATCTATTCGTCAGATATTAAGTAAATTTAAATGAGACCATAACAGAAAAACAAACTTTTTTTTTTTTCAACTTCACGCTGTATTCCGCATATAGCGGGGTAGACAGAGGGAACCAGAGAACCTAGTGTAAAGACACTCCATTCTCTTTCAACATTTCCGTTCCCCACTTTCCGTAAATATGAACACATTTCTCAGTTTCGTAATAATCTCAAGTGGCTCCCTATCCGACTTCGCAGGAATACTCACGTTCTGTGTCTTCTCTATTCTGTCCTGTTTAATCCTTCGACTCCTCCTTATTTAAAACAAAAATTCAAGTTCCTTCATGAATCCCACTGCCGCTCCCTTCGTTCCGACAAAAACCGGTTACTTGAAATTCCTCTCCACTCTTCTTCCTTTTCCTCAAATTCCTTTTCTATAAAAGCTGCCCACCTATGGAATAGTTTACCGCTTGAAATAAGATGCGCCAAAAGTTTATTTATTTTTAAAAAGCTACTTAAGAATCATTATTTAAATATTTAATTATGGGCCTTTGTTTATTTATTTATTTTCTTTTGAGACATATAATCTATATAATGTCTATTTATGTATGTATGTATGTATGTATGTATGTATGTATGTATGTATGTATATATGTATGTATGTATGTATGTATATATGAATGTATGTAAGTATGTATATAATTA
>JAKGSA010002812.1:0-13081 GCA_033558755.1 Philaethria dido
TTATAATATACTAAGATGGATGGATATTTATTAATATTTGACACTTAAGCCTACTGAACAGATAAGGATATTTTTTTTTTTTTAACTTCAAGCTGTATCCATATAGCAGGGTAGGCAGAGGGAACCAGAGAACCTGAGTGTTAAAACACTCCGTTCCTTTCAACATTTCCGTTCCCCACTTTCCGCCAAATTGAGGCATTGCGTGTAAAGTGGCGGAATAACCAAGAAATGAAAATACTAATTTTACATTTCCTGGAGTGGGAATCGAATCAAAACCCACCGTCGCGTTTACAGTGCGCACACCTCTACTCATGATAGGCGCTTTTTCATATTTTACCTTAATTTAGCTTATGCAGGTACATCAAGAAATACAAATAATTGATAAATTTATAATTTACAATAGTTTTGGTACCATTTTTGTCATAATGTAATAATAAGTATCCCACGAAGAAAAGAATACTTCACAATTCGTCGTCAGCCAGAGACGTCCACTGCTGGACATAGGCCTCCCCCCCATAGATCGCCATTAGCACGACTGGATGCCTCCTGCATCCAGCGCTTTCTACCTACGGACTGGAGTCGTCGGTCCATCTGGTAGGGGGCCGTCCCGCATATTTACGCCTTCCGGTTCGTGGTCGCCACTCGAGAACCTTTCTTCCCCATCGGTTGTCGGTTTCTACGAGCGATGTGGCCGCCATTGCCACTTCAACTTGCATATTTTGAGGATTATGTCGGTGACTTTCGTTCTCTCTACGGATTTCTTTCTTCATTGCGAATTTTATCACGCAGGAAAACCCCGGAGCATAAAGCCCTCTCTCCAAAGCTTCTCGTTGAGTGACTTGAAGCTTCCTAATGAGGCCAACAGTAAGAGACCACGTCTCAGTGCCATAAGTCATCGCTGGTAACACACACTGGTTGAAAACCTTGGTTTCGTGCTTTGGGGTAGTGTGGACGTAAGAATGGATCGAGCTTCTTCCCGAACTGTTAATACTTCACAATATTAACAGTTAAAAATATACTTATACCAAATAATATACCAAAGTTATATATCTATTAAAAATTGTATATTTTAATACGTGTTATCGTCTTGCCAAGAATTTAAATGATTTCCAAACCATTGTGTCCGTGACTTACGACTTCTAAGGCACAAGTTTCAATTTTGCTACTGTCATATTTTATGTGCAATGTTAATATAACAGCTTCAGGCTTTATCCCGCATATCAAGTTAGGGAAAACCTAGTATCAAAACACTCCGTTCCTAATTTCTCATCCGAAATTGAGACATTGTGTATTGAGTAGCGGGACTCAACGTTGTGCTTCGTCTTACCAGAACGGGGAAATGATCGCCTCTTAATATATTAGGTATTAGGTTAGAAATTAAGAGAATTTGTGAAGATTTGCGTTAAAATCACCATCGTGGCGCAGATAGACAGCGTTTGACTGTCAACGCTATTGAATGTGGGTTTAAATCCCAGTCGTGGGACATAAATAAATTAATAAAAATAATCCTTTCCCCCTGTAAAAAAAACAAAACGGGGTGTTGAGATCCGCCTTTCAATACGCAATATTTCGAATTCAGAAGTAAAACAGAAAACGGTGTGTGTTAATAAACACACTAGGTTCTCTCTGCCTACATTGCTATCTGGATAAAATAACGTGGGGAACGGAGAGAGAACGGAGTGTCTTAACACTAGGTCAGGTTGCCTTTGACTACCCTGTTATATGCGGGATATAGAGTGAAGCTAAAAAAAATACATAATATATGTTTTCAAGGATTATGTAGTGACTGGTCTGGGTGCGAGGTTCGTGGAACCCCAGCCGGCTGACCTAGCGGCGTTATACGCTGAATCCGATTCGTTGGCGCCTATCATATTTGTTCTATCTACTGGGACTGATCCTGCTGCAGGTTGGTTTTACCTTATTTGGTTTAGGAAATTTTGATTAAAAATAATGGAATTTGAAGAAGAGTTAAATTATACAATGTCTCGAATTAAAACGGAAAGCGAAGAACGGAGTGTCTTGTCTTTTAAATAAGAAGTTATATTTATGCATTTTATAGGACATAAGGAGATTTTATAGGACATAAGGAGAACTTAGTTAAAAATCACTTGTTTCCTCCATATTTAGCCTGAGCTTTGCGTGTTGAATGGAACGACCAAAAAAATTTCCACGAATTCGAATCTACAATTACGCCACAATGATATCCTATTTTTATCAATATAAAAAAAAATATAAATGCAAGATATTAATATTATAAATGTGAAAGTTAGTAAAGATGAACTTATGAAGTATGACAGTTTGTTATTCTTTGACGCTAAAACTACTGAACGGATCTAGTTAAAATGTTAACCAAGATAACACATATGGTACTATTTATTAAAATTTAGTAGAACTTATCTATCTGATCAATATAACAACATAAAATAAATAATAAAAAACAAAACGCTTAACGCCTGTCGTGGCGCAGAGGCACAGAGAGTTGTGGGTTCGATTCCCACTCCAGAAAATATAAAATTTAGTATTTTCGTTTTTTGGGTTTGGTAACAAGGCAAAGCGCGGCGTTAAGTTCCGCCACTCAACACACAATACCTCAATTCAGCGGAAAGTGGGGAAAGAAATTGTTGAAAGAGAATAGAGTGTCTTAACACTAGGTTCTCTGGTTACCCTGCTATATGCGTGTTACAGTGTGAAGTTAAAAAAAGAAACAAAAAAATAAAAAATAAAGCAAACGTAAACAAATATACCCAAAATGTATTTCGTAAACATCGCAATGCCTAACTCCTTCAAGAAATTGTAGATCTTTTAAAGTTTGCTGACAAAATGAAGATGGGGAAGCGTTTCGAGAGTATCTCCCTAGGTCAAGGACAGGGGCCCCTCGCCGAGGCGATGATGAAAGTTGGCTGTGATTTCGGTAATTGGGTATTTTTCCAGGTTAGTCTTATTTTCTTCCTTTGTTTTACTTGTTTTCGCCTTTTGTTTTTTGATGATTGTATTTGTCGGATTGACGTTTTTTGGATCTTTTTTTGTTGGAATGGTAAATTGTTGGTGTTTGGATGTTTTGATTTGGAGATTTTATATCTATGGGTTTTACTTATACATTAAATTTACTTATTAGAAGCCTGACTGTGAGAAATTTGGCTGTAAATACTATGATTGTAGATTCGATTTCCATTCGGGGGAATTATTATATTTATATTATTTTTATTTCTCCGCTCTGATAAAACAAAGCGCAGTGTTAAGTTTCTCTACTTCAAACAGTTCGAGCGGAAAGCAACACACAAACGTGCAACAGTTTCTCGACACTCGGTCGGATCACTCTGACTACCCTATTATGCGGAATAAAGCCGGAAGCTACATATTTAATTCATACATACATACATACATAGCTTCACGCTGTATCCCACATATAGCAGGATAGGCAGAAGGAACCTAGTGTTGAGACACTCCGTTCCCCACTTTCCGCCGAATTGAGGCATATTTAACTCATTTATATTAATTTTAAATCATTTTTAATCACGTTGCTAAAAAAATAGGCAGAGGGAACTAGAGAACCTAGTGTTAAGACACTTCATTTTCTTTCAACAATTCCGTTCCCCGCTTTTCGCCGAATTGAGGCATTGCGTGTTGAGTGGCGGAACTCAACGCCGCGCTTTAAAAAAATCTTATATTTTATAATCTAGTACTTAATACTCTTTTATTATAAAAAAAATCTCAGCACAGTCGTTTTAATAATAGGACAAGTATAAATTTCATGATTTTCTACTATGATTTTTTGCCTTATAGAATTGTCATTTATCGCCATCTTGGATGCCTACTTTGGAACTGAACGTGGAACAAATAATACCAGAACAAGTTCACAAGGATTTCAGATTGTGGCTTACTTCGACCCCTTCACCGTTTTTCCCGGTTGCCTTGTTACAGAATGGTAAAGAAATCTTCGAATGCTAAATTTAGAAAACAAGTTTGTGCAGCAAACTTTGGGGTATAATAAGAAATATAGAGGCCATAACGTGCTGTGCTAAATAGAAGGAAAGTAGTTGTAATGCTTTATAATTTATTTTACATTAACGTATTTTTAGCGAGTCGTATATAAAATATATTCTGAATATAAATCTGAGAAATAAATACCTAAAACTGGCGGAGAGTGGAGAACGGAATTGTTGAAAAACGGATTGTCTGGAACACTAGGTTATCGTAAGTCATTCCCTAACTTACTCCTGATATATGCAGAATACAGGGTGAAGCTAAAAATATCTCGATAAAATAAACTTAAGAGAATTCACCATAATACCAAGGAGTTACCCTAAGTATCAACCAACTAAACCATTATTACTTTTTTTTTTTAACACATAGCCAGTTAGTAGTTAGTAGTTAGTGAGAAAACCCTCCACCCTCCGTTCACTGGAAATCAAAGCATCGTTTTATAGTACCAGTTCCCTCGGGTGGGAATCGAACCCATCACGTTTATAGTCAGAGTGAGTCACATGCACCATGAAGACCTCACGAAAATATTTCGGAAATTAAACAACAATTGTTAATATTTATTATTAATAAATTACTTATTATATATACTTAAGGTTACAAAATGACGGTGGAACCTCCGAGAGGGATAAAAGCAAACTTACTAAAAGCTTATATGAACCAAGTCCCAGATTTTCTTGATTATTTCAATTCCACGGACAGTAAAGTTCCCAACTTCAAGGTTTGTTTTCGCCGTCTTTAAAGTTTATAACTAGAATATTCATGACATGACATTAATTAGCGCTAATTTTAGTAAGTTTTCAGTAAATAAAGATTAATGATTGAAAGTCAGAAACCTGGGATTGTAAACGCGACAGGTTGTGGGTTCGATTCCCACTGTAGTGAACTAAAATAATAAATAATATTTAGAATTTTCATGTTTTCGTTCTGGTAACAAGGCAAAGCGCGGCGTTGAGTTCTGCCATGCAATTCTGTGGAAAGTGGGGAAAAGAAATGTTAAGAGAGAACGATGTGTCTTAACACGCCGGTTCTCTCTGCCTACCCTGCTATATCAACCCTTCAAGATGAATTGTCTCTAGTTCAAATAGAAGGGACTGAACCTATAGGCTTTCTTAGACTGCCCTACATAAATACAAGAAAAGCGTGAGACTCAAGAAAACATTATTTTCAGTGGTTACTCTTCTCACTAAGTCTGTTTCACGGTGTTGTATTGGAGCGAAGAAAGTTTGGCCCTCTAGGATTCAACATCCCATATGAATTCACTGATGGAGACCTACGCATCTGTATATCTCAACTTCATATGTTCCTTACTGAGTATAGTGAAGTGCCTTTACGTGTTAGTACTTAAGAAAGTATAATTTTTATGATTATTTCTGTTTAACTATCATTCTATGCAAGAAAATCTACTTCTTTATCCTGCGACTTGCTTGAAAATCTGTACACATATCTGAATGTGATCCTCCAGGACCTCCAGGATCCGATTTAGATAACGAGGGAATAATTTTAGACTTTAGCATATCCCAAAAAACACTACTACTGCTTTAAATTTAAATTTTTCCGGATTATCTTTCCACTGTGTGCTTCCATACTACGTGAACAAAAAAAATTTGACGTATAAAATGTTCGTCAAATCATTTAATACTGGTCTATTAAATGATTTAACTGGTTATTTATGCTAATATTGTACATTATAACACGTTTGACGATTTCGACTTATAATTAAATCTTATTTTAACCAACTTCAAAAAGAGATTCTCAATTAGACTGTATTTATATGTGTGTTACCACATAAAATTTTACTAGATGAGCCAATTTTGATATTTTTTTTTATATGAATATTGAAATCTGACGAGTAGTTTTTGAGTTATTACTTCTTAATGCATTTTATTTGAATTTTTCGATAGAATAAATATATTAGACCTTAGGATACTTCTATTATTTTTTTATTTAACATTGTGTACCTATATACTTATATAGGTATACTATATAAACCTATATAACCTATATAAATTGTATTTAAACATGAAACTTTTTAACATATCATCAAATGTTACACCCAGATGCTAACATACACAGCCGGCCACATAAACTACGGCGGCCGAGTGACAGACGACTGGGACAGACGATGTTTGCTTTGTCTATTGGCTGACTACTACACCACTAGTGTGCTCAACGATAGATGCGTGTTTGATGAAAGTGGGGCTTACAAACAGGTTGTTTACTTGAAAATAATTTATGTGTACAATTTTTTTTTTTAATTTCACGCTGTATCCCGCATATAGCAGGGTAGGCAGAGGGAACCTGAGAACCTAGTGTTAAGACACTCCGTTCTCTTTCAACAAATCCGTTCCCCACTTTCCGCCAGATTGAGGCATTGAGTGTTGAGTGTCGGAACTCAACGCCGCGCTTTGCCTTGTTACTAAACCCAGAAAATGAAAATACTTCATTTCCTAGAGTGGGAATGGAACCCATAACCTGTCGTTTTACAGTCGCATATTTGCGTCTCTGCGCCACGACAGGCATGTGTACAATAATATGTGTAAAAGTGTATGTCAAACACATAGCGCAGTGGGAGTGGGACCGTTAACGTGATTGGTTGTGGATTCATTTCCCACTTAAGGATTTTAGTTATTTAAATTATTTCATTTCCTCACTCTGCTAAGATAAAGCGCGGTATTGAATTCCGCCTCTTAACACACAATGTCTAAAACTTTGGTGGAAAGCGAATTATTGGTATATAAATTAGAATATATTGTTAAGTTTTCGCCTAAAGATCATCAATCATGAATAGAACTCGAGACGTCTTTGGTTTTTATAAAAAAATGTAAACGTCATATATTTAAATAGAACTTGTAAAGAAGAGAGTAGAGAAATAAATAATACGTCACTTAATTCTTTCTGCCTTATTAATTTTTTTTTTTTTTTTTGCGTTTTTTCCCGCATAACATTCAGAAAGACACAACTTTCAAGACACTCCGTTCTCTACTATATTTGTTAAGAGACGAAATTTATTCGTCCCCCGAGTGAATATCGAACCCACTGCCACTCGAGTTTACAGTCAAA
This sequence comes from Philaethria dido, assembly GCA_033558755.1. NCBI lineage: Eukaryota > Metazoa > Arthropoda > Insecta > Lepidoptera > Nymphalidae > Philaethria > Philaethria dido. The sequence goes on from JAKGSA010002812.1 coordinate 7,045, forward strand.
GACTGTTTTACTGCGCCAAAATAATATTGCTACTAACATATATTTCTTGCAGCAACCATCATCATCAACAATAGACGATTACACAAAGTACATACGCACTCTACCGCTAAACGACGATCCGTCTCTCTTTGGTCTCCATAGCAACGCGAACATAAGCTACGCTATGTCCGAGACCATGTCATGTATAAGTAAGTTTTAAAAAAAACAGCTTTATCCTATATAGCAGGGGGTAGTCAGAAACAACCTAGTGTCTAGTGACTCCTAGTGACTCCGTTCGCCGTTTTCAGTCTGGATTCGAGATACTGAATGTTAAGTGACGGAACTTAACACCACGGCTTGTCGTACAGAGCGGGACATTAAAATAAGTCAATTATAATCATTGCTCCGAGTGGGAATCGAACTCACAACCATTTGCGTTTACAGTCAAAAGGTGTTTTATCAGTAATTATATAAGGTATTAGTTGACGCGTAAATAGTATTGCCTTAGCAACGTGTGTGTTACTTTATACAAAAGTGTATAAAAAATTTAAACTTGGCAGAATAGAAATATTTATTTTAACTTAAGTTTGAATAACATATTAAAAATGTTGAAAAATAATTATAAAATAACACTCTTGTCAAATTATTATTATTAGAGGATTAGGACTGTTGCCAAGAGGTGCGGGTTCGAATTCAGCTGTTAATTTTTTTCACATTTTAAAAATATTGTTCATATTACCTAACTTAATTATATTTCCAATAGATACACTAAGTAGCTTACAACCAAAAGAGGTAAGCGGTGAAGGCGGCCTTACTGCCGAGGAGATGACGGAACGAGCGGCTATAGAGATCCTAGAAGTACTACCACCTTTGTTGGACCAGGCATATATTTCTACCACGTGAGTATTATAAGTTGATTATTTTTTTACTAGACCGTAAAATATTTTAGTTTTATTGGATAGAAGGTTCTTTTAACTACACGCTGTAAGTGTTAAGACACTCCATTCTCTTTCAACAAATTTTTATTATTTTGTTAGGAAATACAAAAAAAAATATTTACTATTGAATGGAATTGAATTTTAAAATGAAAATATTTTGACTGGATTGATTCCGTATATTCACAATTAATACAATTAAAACATGTCCAATTCGCCCGGTTCAAATCGGTCCGTTTAAGGCAATTATAATCGATTCAAATATTTTAATCTAAAGTATCTAAAAATAACAAATAGATGAAATCTATTTAAATGTTGCTATTACAAGAGGTGTCTTCTGTGTCTTAATGCAGGCAGCCGTTATTTAATATATTATTTAAAAATGTTTACAGATATCCGGTGTCGTATAAGGAATCACTCAACACAGTGTTGATACAGGAAGCGATACGATATAACAAACTGTTGACTGTGATTAATAGCTCCTTAAAGTAAGAAAGCTACCAGTATATGTTTTTTTTTTGTTAGTAATTAAGATGTTAAATAATGAAATACATATAACACAGGAAATAAAGCAACTTCATACTTAATCTTGTAAAATAAGGGATAGTCCGAAATAAAAAATATTTTTAATAAACTTATAAAATTGGAAATTGAACACACACCGTCAAAGTCGCGTTTACAGACTCGACTCTCTCTCACGTGCATCAATGACCTTTAATTTAAATTGAAAACTAACTATATCAGCTTGTGGTTATGTATCTCTTTGACATTTCCTGTCAAAATGTTTTTTTTTATATTGGATTTCAATATTTGACAGAGTGAAACAAATCTATATAGGATCGTCCTGTTTTTAATTTTCTTCCACAATTTTCTTGTTATAGAACTCGACACTGTATTTTAAAAAAACTATATTATACTAACTGAATGGAATTGAAATAATTCTCACATTTAATCAGGAAATCTGTGCCAATGGCACCCGTTCATACTTTAATTAAAAAATATATCATATTTTATTCTGTAACTACCTTTTTTGTTATTACCCAGAGACTTACAAAAAGCACTGAAAGGTCTAGTAGTAATGTCAGAAGCTTTAGAGAGCATGTCCGGCAGCCTCGCTCGTAACGCCGTACCAGACATGTGGAGCTCTCGTGCCTACCCTTCCTTGAAACCGCTCGGTTAGCTTGATGTGTTTATATCTTACTGTTTTCCTAGGTATATATGTATGTTAGACGAAAATAATATTGTTAAGAAAAAAGAATAATATTTTATTTGAATTTGTTGTGGGTTCGATTTCCACTTCAGAAATGAAAATTTTAAATAATAATTCGTATTTTCATTTTCTGTGTCTGATAACAAGGCGAAGCGCGGCGTTGAGTTGCGCCACTCAGCACGCAATGTCTCAATTTGGCGGAAAGTGGGGAATGGAGAAATTCTTAACACTAGGTTCTCTGGTTCCCACTACCTACTCTGCTATATGCGGGATACTGCGTGAAACTATAAAAAAAAATTAAAAAAAATATACATATTTTGGTATTAAAAAACAAACAGATTCACTGAAAGACTCTCTGTTCTTGACATTCCGCTAGAAAATGAGATATTAGGTGTCGAATGACGGAACTCCACGCCGCACTTTGTCTTGCCAGAGCGGAGAAGTGACAATAATTTGAATATAATCATATCCCTGAGTTAGATCGAACTATATAATGATAATTTTCTTTTTTTTGTTTTTTTTATTTATTATTACTTAATAGATTTACAAATATTATTTTATAACTAATAACACTACAAAAAACCACTCACCAAAAAGTTTATCTCAAGTGCCATATTCGTCCTTATTTATTAAATTCCATTTATATAATATTTTTTTAACAATTGCTTAATATTAATATGAGTAATTTTCGATCTTATATTATAGTCTAAGCTATTTATTAACTATTTATTAATTTCTTTATTAAAGAACGGAGTGTAATGACACTAGGTTCTCTCTGTCTACTTCTCTATCGAATTTCGACCCGCAATTTCTCTAAAAGCCATATGTGTCCTAAACTAGCAGCTTTTACACTACTAAAGAAATATTAGTTTATTACTACATAATAACTGTTATTTAATGGGACTTCCATCTGACGTGCTTACAACCAGCTCAAGCTTTTGATACTAATAGCCTAAACACAAGTGCTATGTACTTATATCCACTTTCTCAAACTTTCCCCGCATGGCAAATTAGTCAGGGAACGAAGTGTAAGGATTCTCCTTTCTACTTTTCCTAACCGAAGTTAGATATTATGTGTTGAAACAGGACAGAACAAAACGCCAAGTATTGCCTTACTTAAGGAGAAATTAATTTAATTTAAATATATTCATTTCCCATGTAGAAATCGAACCCACAACCTCCTCGTCCACACTCAAATTCATTCAGTTCCAATGCATCATAATGACCAATTTTTCCTTACTAATTTTATATTTCATAGCGGCATGGGTAAAAGACTTATGTCTCCGTGTCCAATTCATGCAGCAGTGGGCAGATGGTGGTATACCCAAAGTGTTCTGGATTTCCGGTTTTTACTTCCCGCAAGCCTTCTTAACTGGTGCCCTTCAAAACTACGCGAGGAAACACGTGATTGCTATTGACACTGTGTCTTATGCTTTTGAGGTATTCATTATTTTACATTTTTGTTATATCTTGGTCAAATTACATAAAGGCCTATGTGTTATTCGAATGTATAAGCTATGTTACTATAAAGTTTCATCTAGGTCTGTTCAGTAAAAACTACTCTCTATCTAGATGATGATGATGATGAAACAAACATCGATCCATCCTCACAAACTTTCGAAATTATAATATTTAAAGTGCAAAATCTTGAATTGTTGCCTTTAAATTGTTGCTTTTAACCTTTAAATTGTTGTATTTGTTGTTTTTAATGTGTTTTTACAAAGACCCTGATTATATCAGAGGGACTCTGCATTTTTATAAAAAAAAAAAAAAAAATATTTAAACTAACGAATTTCTAGCTGAAGCTGAAAAAGAAAAAATCACTTTTAATCTGTTAAAAAAATATTGAATCTTTGTAATATCTTGTGGTAAAGATTATTTTTCTTTGTCTACTCTACCATTTGGAAAATAGCGTGAAACTGCTTTTTCTCTTTACTTTAATAATACCTTTTGGGCATCATGCAAATATTTTTTTTCAATATGGCAATAGTGCCATCTAGATATTAAATATATAGATATTAAAAAATATATATACTGGTCTAGGCCTTACCTGGTCCCCCTCCAAAGAAACCAGATGACGGTTGTTGTGTAAGTGGACTCTTCCTTGAAGGTGCTCGATGGAATTTAACGGACATGGCACTAGAAGAGAGTAGACCAAAGGAACTGTATACTGGTTAGCATGTAGTTTTAGTACGTTAGCTTAACCCTTCGTAGCGCAGTTGGACAACATCTGTATATACACGATGATTGTAGGTTCGATCCCCACATTGCTAAGGTTTTATAGGTGTTGAGTTCTTTACTCAATTAAGAATATTTCAGATTTGACCTGAATATGTATAAGGGAGAACGAATAAAACAAAAAAAAATTGTGACCAAATTAAAACATATACTATATAATTACATAAACATATACTATATATACATATATATATACTTGAATCTTCATACAGACATCACGCTTGAGCAAATTGCAGTATCTTAATACTGATATTATCTTAATAATTTGAAAATCACTCAAAAACAGAATTATATGAATTCTTTGAACATTAGAAAAAATGCACCATCGTAAACTATCGTGGCACAGTAGGACTTCATTTTAGTGTAGACCTGGTTATGGATTCGATACCCACTCAGGGAGAATGATTATATTTAATTTATCCTTACTCAAAAAGCGCGGCATTAAGATCCAAAATCTTCCCACGCAATGTCTAAATTTAGAATGGAAATTGAAAATCGGAGTGATTTATTTATTTATTTTTTATGGTTAACCAACAATTGTAACAATTTTGCATTCACATTTTTAACAAAAGCACAAAAAGTAACTCTAATTTTACAATTAATTACAGGTTAGTATCACATGCAATAATAATAGTAATTTTTTTTTTCAACTTCACGCTGTATCCCGCATATCGCGAGGTAGGCAGAGGGAACCAGAGAACCTAGTGTTAAAACACTCCATTATCTTTCAACAATTCCGTTCCCCACTTTCCGCCGAATTGAGGCATTGCGTGTCGAGTGGCGGAACTCAACGCCGCGCTTTGCCTTGTTACCAAACCCAAGAAATGAAAATACAAAATTGTACACTTCCTGGAGTGGGAATTGTAAATATTTGTAATATATTTAATACTAGGTTCTATCTACCTGCCCTGATATATGGTAAATAGAGATAACCTAAATAAAAATATAGAAAATAAATTGTAAAGCAATTCATATTGAATTAGTACCAATTAATTATACTTTATCATAGATTTTGCATACACGTTTAAAGCGATAAAATTTTATTTCCCGTACATATTATATTATCAAAGGCATTTATTGCTTGCGCTATATACGTCAAATATGTTTTAGTCATTAGGTTTTATGGTTGTGAATCATTCTGTAAAGGCTAATAGAATTTGATGGACTTTACAATTATTTTTGAAAAAATATTCTCATAATTTGAGTGTTTTTTATCGTTTTTAGTGTAACCAGAGTTCCCGTTGACGCGTTAACAACGCGTTGTCTATGAATGTATTTATATGTCACTTTTTATAAACATGCATGTCAAACCATGGTAGTGTGTGTAACATTTATTTTATTAATTTAATATATTATTTTTGCATTATTCTAAAAATATATTATCATTGTGCACTCCTTCGCTATGTAGTCTAATAAATATACAAAGTTTTATTCTCCTCCGTCCACTTAAAAAGTCAAAGTCAAAGTCAAAGTCAAATAATTTTATTCAAAATAAAAAGTTACAAGCTTCATTTTTTGAACGTCAAATAATTTACCACCGGTTCACTAAATTTAATGTCTCAGACCTGAGAAGAACCGTATATAATTAATAATTTTACTATGCTGTGTCTTTGGACAAAGACACACATTACGTGTGTTTAAAAAGGTCGTTCTTAGCGATCTAATTCAATTCATT
>JAKGSA010002813.1:0-13075 GCA_033558755.1 Philaethria dido
TATTATTTAATATTTTCATTTCTTGGTGTGGGAATCGAACCCACAACCTGACATTTGTAGTCATACGCTTGTGCCTCTACGCCACGACAGGCCTTGATCTCGATGTTCTTAATATTATTTAAATAATTCTTTTTTTCTGAATTTTCAAGTAAAAAACGTTTTATTCTAAAAAGGATAGAGGTTACAGATCTCAGCCGATTAGGATAAAAATTTGCATTTTTAATTAAAACCTGTATAATTTAGATACCGTGCCAAGGTATTACAAAAATAAAGAATTTCACGCTTTATTTTTTTATATTTTAGTGTTAATTCACGTAGGATACGAAAAAGGTTTATAGATAACGTATAAAAATTGGTAACAAAGCAAAGTGCGGCGTTGAGTGCCGGCAATTAGCACGCAATGTCTCAATTTGGCAGAAAGTAGCTAAACAGATCGTAAGAGAACTGTCTTAACACTTGGTTCTCAGGTTCTACCATATGATTGGCATCCACGTTTATATAAAGTCACATATACTTTGCTAGGCAACGCGTTGTTAACGCGTCAACGGTACGCTAGTAATAATTAATATTTTCGTTTCATCGCTGTGGTAACAAGGCAAAGTGCAGCGTTGAATTCTACCACTCAGCGCGCAATACCTCACTTTGGCGGAAAGTGGAGAAACAGATAGTAACAGAACAGAGTGTCTTAACACGTCGGTTCTCAGGTTCCCTCTGCCTACCCTGCTAAGTGAAGGATACTGTTTGACATTATAAAATAAAAAATGAAACACAGTGAAACTCAAACTCGCGCCTCTTGAAAACTATCTAAGCGCTCTGACCGCTAAACCATACGTTCTAATCCAGTTGCGTCAAATTTCTTATACAACTTATTTATGTTGTTAGCGAAGAGAGATATTTAGAAATCATGTGTTTAACATATTTTTTTTTATAAAGTGACATATACGCTGGTAGACAACGCGTTGTTAACGCGTCAACGGTACGCACTCACTCTGGTAACAAGGCAAAGCGCGGCGTTGAGTTCCGCCACTCAGCACGCAATGCCTCAATTCGGTGGAAAGTGGGGAACGGAAATGTTAAGAAAACGGAGTGTCTTAATACTAGATTCTCTGACTTCCCTGCTGTTACTTGTAATAATAGCATGGTATCTAAATTAAACATGTATGCAAATGTTTTATCATTATCGGTTAAGATCTTTTACCTCATCCTTTTTTACTTGAAAATTTAGTTCCAATATCGATATATTTAGAGTTGTTATAATTAAAAATATATATATAATAAAAAAAATCCGACTGTATAATTAATAATATAAGAAATAAATGAGCTAAGGCCATCGTCAAGGTCGCTGTGGGACAGCATGTGAGTGTAAACGCGATTGGTTATGGGTTCCATTCCTACTCATAAATAATGATGTTTATTCATTTTCATCTCCCTGCTTTGATAAGATATAGCGCGGCGTTGAATTCCGCCACTTAGGACGCAATATCTAGAATTCGACAGAAAACGGAAGGCGGAGTGTTTTGGCACTAGGTTCTTTCTAATTATCCAGCTGTGTTGAATAAACAAAAAAGAATAAAAAGAAAACATAAGCATTAAAGTTAGGACCCATTTAAATTATACAGGTTTCTTTGGGAAGATTTGAGTGATTAAAGAATGTGTCCCGTATAATACATACATATATAGACTGATAAACACACTACCCTCCTTTGCTTTGCGCAGTTGGATAAATAAGAAAAAAGTTAAATAGCGGAACTCAACGCCGCGCTTTGTCCTACTAGAGCGAAGCAATGAGAATAATTTAAATATAATTATTCTCTTGATACTCTTGTATCAAGATGTCTTCATCTTAGGCATCCCGTAGACCGAGGCTCTAAGGAAAGCGCTAGACAGGTTGGCATGAAAACACTTTGTCAAAATGTCCACGACAGCATATCGGAACGGGCTCGACCTTTAGAAATAACCGACCAAGAAGATGATTCTCCTTAGTGGGAATCGAAGCCACAACCACTTGCGGTTACAGTCAGAAACTCCACTGAGCCACGACGGTCTCAAAAATAAAATTTCATAATTATAAAGAACAAAAAATCCGACTGAATCAATTCTTCAAATTTAGGAAGTAAATACAAATAAAGTAAACTATAAAAGCTAGTTATGTGTTATATATTTGAAATGTGCTAATGTACTTTCATTTGTCGCCCCACACGGTATCCATCAACGATTTTTTTGTTTTTATTCATGACGTAATTGCCTCTAGAAGGGCCTATTGAATTAACAGTGATGTCACATATCTAAGAACACTTGGAGTATCAATACCTTTCTAACGTCACCCTAATTATATAATTCGGTCCAGAAGTTTGGAAGATATGAGGTAATAAAGAGTATTACAAACATACATGATACGTGCGAAAAACATAACCCTCCTCTGACAGTCGGGTAAAAAAAAAGTAATGCTAAAAGCTTTATTACCAAATGCCTAAATGTCAGGACTTGTTTAAATAACATAAAGATTACCATTTGAATTGCTGATTTTGGTTTTTTTTTTAATTAAAATTGATTAAATTAAGTACTAAGGATTAATAAAGATTATCTGTATTGTTAACGAGATATGAAAAAAAATCACGTTTTAAAAATAATAAGTTTTTATCACGTTTTTTTTTATTATCTGTTCACGCTTGGCTGAATACCGTTGATACTTTTGTCTGTTTGTGGGAAAATATTTAAAAAAAAAATAATATAATGAATAGAATTCTCAGCCTACAGAATTAAATATATATTTTTTTAATAATTCACGTTCATTAATAATAAGGAAATAGAAATTTGTATATTTATAACGCCTGTCGTGGCGCAGAGACACAAGCGTGCGACTTTAAACACGACAGGCTGTGGGTTCGATTGCCACTCCAGGAAATGAAATTTTTCATTTCCTGGATTTGGTAACAAGGCAAAGCGCGGCGTTGAATTCCGCCACTCAGCACGCAATGCCTCAATTCGGCGGAAAGTGGGGAACGTAGTGTCTTAACACTAGGTTCCCTCTGCCTACCCTGCTATATGCGGGATACAGCGTGAAGCATGTATGTATAAGTAAAAAAGAAACTAAGACAAACATCCTTAAATTATTAAATGAAACTATTTTAATGGCTTATATTTTAGTATTCGGCAATACAAGACTTTCAAGTATATAGATTTAAATTTAAAAAAGGATCATATGTCCTTTTTAATATCTCTAAGAATATGTATACAAAGTTTCATGATAATCGGTTGAGTAGTTTTGGCGTGAAGACGTAACAAACAAACTTACATTCACTTTTATAATATTAAGTATGTAGTAGATTATCATTAAATTCGGACACATGTGCCAATTTTGAAGCAATTCCGAAGGCAATAAGTAGTTGAAAATATTATAAGATATCCTCAAAAAGATTAATAAATAAATACAGATGAACTTCATTTGTATTATTGATAAACAAAGTGTGTTAAATAAAGGGCAATTGATAACAACGTAATTGATAGCGAAAGGTACGTATGTACGTATGTGACCGTAGTGAAACGGATTTTTTTTTTAGCTTCACGCTGTATCCCGCATATAGCAGGGTAGAGGGAAACTGAGAACCGACGTGTTAAGACACTCCGTTCTCTTTTAACAATTCTGTTGCCACTTTCCGCCGAATTGAGGCAATGTATGCTGAGTGGCGAAACTTAACGCCGCCATTTACCTTGTTGTTAAAATTAGGGTTAGTCGCAGGATACAAACTAGAAAAATGAAATTCTTAACTGAATTCTTGAATATTAAATGAGCCATTTGAACTTATAAAATTTAACGTTTTAAATTTTAATTGTTCTTTTATTGGACTCAATTTGACTGCATTTTTTTGTGTGTTATTACTGAGAGAACCAATTTTGATTAATGTTTTTTTATATGATAGCTAATGCTTCTGATAAAGTCCCATATAATTTTGTTTTTATGGATAACGGATTGCAAATGAGCAGGAGGACCACCTGATGGTAAGTGGTTACCTTCGCCCATAGACATCTACAACACCAGAGATGTTGTAAATGCGTTGCCGACCTAGAGGATACAGATTAAAGGGAAGGACAATGTAGTATTCCGCATAGGAACCATCACATTCGGGGGAAAGGATGGGTGGGATAGGGGAAAACCTGGCTTACATGCCATCGAACCACGAAAAAATCGAAACACGTCATTAGATATTTGACGGTTCGTCTTTGACATGATAGTGGTCGCGAGCCAGTCGGAGGACGAACCTCGTACAACCTAGCTACTGGGATACCCGCTTCTTACGGGACGCTACCCAGCGACGGAAGGGAATTGTATTCTAACCCCGTCCCCACATAGGGAAAAGTTAGTTAAGATCTAACGAGTAATTTTTGAGTTATTCGTAATAATTGTACTTTTTATTGTCCTTTATTTGAAGTTTCCTCTTTTTGTTAAAATTTTATTACTCCTCCTTAAAATATTTAAATTAGGAGCTCTTAATGTGTTTTAAAACGAATCTGGTCCTAATCAGTGATAATATCTAAACACATACAGTAGTAACATCATAATTTATGCGTGTGTTAATTTTTACGTTTTTGTTTATATTTTAAAAGCTTCACACTTATTAACTCATAATACATGATTGTAAATGCGATGTTTCTGGGTTCGATTCCCACTTGGGGAATGATTATATTCAATTTTTTGTCATTTCCCCCTTCTTGTAGCACGATACTGGGTTCTAAGTTCCGCCACGCAACACTCAATGTCTCGTTTTCGGGCTTAGTGGTGAACGAAGTGTTTTGATACTAGGTTTTTAATAATACTTTCCTTTTTTTTTTTGTTTTTTCTTTTAATCTTCACGCTGTATCCCGCATATAACAGGGTAGGCAGAGGGAACCTGAAAACCGACGTGTTAAGACACTCTGTTCTCCACTTTTCGCCTGAATTCGACGCTTTGCGTTCTGCGACTGTCTATGTCGATATCTCTAGTCGTTTGGCAAGAGAATGCTATTAATTAAATATATTTTTTAATGTTTTTAAAGTATTATAAACGCCTGTCGTGGCGCAGGGGCACAAGCGTGCGACTGTAAACGCTACAGGTTGTGGGTTCGATACACACTACAGGGAATGTAAAAAGTTAGTATTTTAATTTCCTGGGTTTGGTAACAGGGCAAAGCGCGGCGTTGAGTTCTGCCACTCAGCACTCAATTCGGCGGAAAGTGGGGAGCGGAGTGTCTTAACACGTCGGTTCTCAGGTTCCCTCTGGCTACTTTGCTATATGCGGAATAAAGCGTGAAGCTAAAAGAAACATTATTAAGAACCTAGTATCAAAACACTTCGTTCACCACTACGAAACGAAAATTCAAACGAAACATTGAGTGTTGCGTTACAGTTTGTGTTACAAAAAGGGGGAAATGACAAAAATTGATATATAGACATTCCCCGAATGAGAATCGAACCCAGAACCATCGCGTTTACAGTCTGACGCTATCTCACTGCGACATGATGACCTATATAATCACATATTATGTACTAATTGGTGTCCCCGTTGATGCGTTAACAATGTGTAGCCTAGCAACATATATCTATGTCACTTTATGTAAATAAGCATGTCAAACTATGGTAGTGTGTGAAACATTTATTTTATTAAATTAATATATTTTATGTATTATTTCGATTCGCTATATAAACTATAAGTGTGCCAAGTTTCATGCTCCTCCGTCCGCGTAATTTCCGTAAAAAGGGGTACAAAGTTTTTGCTTCACGTATTAATATATAGATATTTCATAATAAATATTATTGGATCGTTTTCAACGTTATATTATAAGAGTAATTATATTTAGGTAAGTAATTAAGAGATAAATATTTGACGATTAAGTAATATCTACACTATTATGTTATCTTTTGAAACAATCAATTAATAACTATGAGGCCGTCGTGGTACAGTGTGATAGTTTTTTCGACTGAAATGAAGCGTCCATTTTACACGTTTCTTAGCGGCTGACAGTTTGTAAATCTATATTTAAATACGTGAAGCAAAAACTCTGGACCCCTTTTTACGAACATTACGCGGACGGAGGAGCATGAAACTTGACACACTTATAATTTATACACTACTATGGCTTGACATGCATGTTTATATAAAGTGACATACACGTTGCTAGGCAACGCGCTATTAGCGCGTTAACAGGGACACTTGTAACAATAAATCAGTGGTGGATTTACAAGTAGGCTGAAAAGTCTGAATTGATTTGCGAGATTAGGGACGCCAAAAAAAATAAGGTCGACAAAAATTTCAGTTTGCAAGAAAAACCGGTTCGAAAAAGTTTTATGACTGACTAAATGTCATATCACTAGGTTCCTTCTGACTACTCTGCTATGCGGGTATTTGAAAAATACTTTTAAATATATTATCGTTATGGCTATGGGTTCAGATCCCATTTGGGGATTTTTACTTATGCCTTATCTTTCATATCATGATACGAATGCAAATTGAAAAAAATTGTTGAATATTTCACATTTGCCACTGCAATAGAAATGGAAAGTATGGCAAGAACACATGTGGTGTAAGCTGAGAATCTAGTGACAAGTCACTCCGTTGTAGTTGTCTGTCTATTTTAAAATATGAAATATAGCGTATTGAATTAAATATCACGCTTTATCTTATCATGTCTGGAAGCTAAATAGGTTTTTAAACTAATTATCGTAGACTGTACGAGCTTTGTGACCTTTGTCACACTTTCCATTTATATCTTTCGTAGTTTCAAATATGAAATGTAATCACACACTTTTATTGATATCCGTAGGAATTTCCGGAAATACTAACTTAGTGTTCCCACATGTAATCTACATGCCAAATTTCATCTTTCTATAGCCCAGTGTTTCCAGAATGTTACCTTTGTAACATTTTGCGTCACTTTTGTCTGATTCAAATATATTACTTTTTTATTATTATTACTTCATTATTTGTGTAATACACCACAAGAAAAAAAAAGAAAAATAAACTTCTATATATATATTATATATTGAGTTAGAGTTGAGTAAGTGGAGAAAGAGTGAGTATATATATACATATATATATATATATAGCAGCAGCATATGCTAAGTTGGAGCAGCAAGAGCATATACATATAAGGTTATAGTGAGCAGCAGGAGGATATATAACAGTAAAGGCGGTTTTATGGTTAAATCATTTTTTAACCATAAACCGCCATTTCATCTTCGCTGTTATTCATCATTGGTTAGTCATATATTAATATATACATACATACATACATTACCTAGTTAGTGGCGGTGGATTTTTGGTACCTTGAAGCTAGGTAAGCCGGTATATTTAGAGAAGTCGGCGCATGGAGGCAAGCCTCGTATGCCGGAATAGGATGTTAAGTCTTTTACAATTCTCTTCAAATCTCTGGCTAGAAACTTTCTTTTTAGCACCTCGGCATAGACTTCTGCCGATCTTGTTTCTTTGCAACTCACCTCAAAAACAACAAGTTATTTTCGAAGTCTTTTTAGTAACCTGGGGCAGTTACATCAACAGTAACAAATCATTTGAATAATAGAGTAATGCAAGGAAAGATATTGTATATTTTTTTTTCGTATATTTAATTCGACGGAAAGTGGGGAATGGAGTGTCTTAACACTAGGTTCCCTCTGCCTACACTGCTATATGCGGGATACAGCGTGAAGCTAAGTATGTATGTATAAAAGGCTTTATTATTATAATTTACATACCGATATACATATGTAATAAGGATTTTTTTGTACATGAATAGATTAACAAAGCAAAGTTCTAAATGTTGCAACATGTTTCTTCATGAATAGTTGTTTCATTACATACATTGATTTTATGTTATTTCCTTTCTGAATTAATTATTTTATTAATAAGGCTTCAAGCTGTAAACGTTTTTTAATCTTGTGCAATAAATAAGTGGCGGAACTCAACGTCGCGCCTTGCCTTGTCACCAGAGCAAGGGAATGAAAATACTCAATATTGTTTAATATTTTCATTTCTCACAACCTGTCGTTATTACAGTCACATACTTGTGCCTCTGCGCCATGACAGGCCTAAGCACTAGCTATCATATAAAATAAGAATCATCAAAATTGGTTCACCCTGCAAAAAGTTATGCGGTAACACATAAAAAAATACAATCCAATTGTTAAACTCATTCTTTTCTGAAATCGATCAAAAAGAGATCTCATTTTCTCTGCCTAAATTATAAAAAAAAAACAAATTATACATAACAGACTATCCTACTCATATGGATGGATATATGTTTGTTACTCTTTGACACAAAACCTACTAAATGATTTTAATTTTTGTTTTTTATATTTATTCTGATCACTACAGACACGTGGTCCGTAAGTTTTGTCAACTTTCACTATATTTTCATATTTTTCTTAACTAAGGTTAGGAAATAAGATAATTTTTTGCCAAAGAGAGTCCAAGTATTTTAGTTGCCTACTTAATATATTATTATTACTTATAATACTTAATATTACTCAATATTACTTAACATTACTTAAAATTACTCAATATTACTTAATATTACTTATTATTAGAATTTAAATTTCTATTCTAGTGGAATCTTCAGTGGCCTTCAGAGGGTAAGGAGTTTAGGACATGAAAGGTATAATTGATATAATAGATTTAATGATTTTAATTTAACTTTACAATAATATAATTCCAGGAAATAGAATTTTACATTTCCTGGGTTTGGTAACAAGGCAAAAGCGCGGCGTTGAGTTCCGCCACTCAGCAATTCCTCAATTCGGCGGAAAGTGGGAATCAGAGTGTCTTAACACGTTGGTTATCAGGTTCCCTCTGCCCACCCTGCTATGTGCGGGATACAACGTGAAGTTATGTACGAGTATGTATGTAATAATGTAGCTTATAGGTACATGAGATTAGCACATAAATTACAATATATAAAGATTTTGTCTAATTTGGCCATAATATAACGATGAATATCAAATAACAAATAAATATTAAATATTTATAGATTTTGAGGCCTGTTGTGGCGTAGAGGCAAAAGCGTGCGACTGTAAACGCGACATGATGTGGGTTCGATTCACACTACAAGAAATGAATACATTAAATAATATTTAGTATTTTCATTTCCTCACTCTGGTAACAAGGCAAACATGGGATATAAAATACATACATTTACATACATAGCTCCACGCTATATCCCGCATTTAGCAGGGTAGGCAGGGGGAACCTTAGAACCTAGTGGTAAGACACTGTGTTCCCCACTTTCCGCCGAATTGAGGCATTGCGTGCTTAGTGGCGGCTTGGGCACGTTGTGAGTTAGATTCCCACTCCAGGAAATGGAATTTTTCATTTCCTGGGTTTGGTAACAAGGCAAAGCGCGGCGTTGGGATATAAAATACGTATTTATATATAGTTACAAACGTGCAAGATTCGAACCTACACCTAACGCAATCAGTACTCTAAGATGTCCCAAATTTGAACTTTGTCATGAATGATAACAAAACAATAAAATAACTTTTAATATTGAAACCAAATAAAGTTAAACAAACACGCTTATCTCCATACTGACTGACCTTTGAACTGAAATAATGCATTTACTAACAATACATAGATAAAAATGACTAATAAATTAAAAGAGATAGGAATTATTTAATATTTAAATCATACTTTTATTTAGCTTCACGCTGTTTCCCGCACATAACAGGGTAGGCAGAGGGAACCTGAGAACCTAGTGTTAAGACACTCCGTTCTATTAATATTTCCGTTTCCAACTTTCCGCCGAATTGAGGCATGCTGAGTGGCGGAACTCAACGCCGCGCTTCGTCTTTTTGCCAAACCCAGGAAATGAAACATCCCATTTTACTGGAGTGGCAATCGAACCCACAACCTGTTGCGTTTACAGTCGCACTCTTGTGCCTCTGCGCCACGACATACGCTTTTCATCTCAAGGATAAAACTAAAAAAATAAACCCAGACAGAAATAAACATATATACTTAATATTTATTTTAATTTTATTTGTATGTGATTTTGAAATAGATATTGAAATTTGCATTAATTTGGTTATAAATATTATATTATTTAATTTTTTTTTCTATAATGCCCTCTTTGGTTTTAGCGTGAGAATTTAGATATATATATATATATATTATACCGATTTAAAAAAAGGAAGTTTCAATTTGACTGTATGTTTTTATGTATAACTTTTTATTGGGTTAACCAATTTTGATGATTCTTCTTTTATATGATAGCTAATACTTCTGATGTGGTCTAATTTAAATTGAGTTAAGATCTCACGAGTAGTTTTTGAGTTATTCGTAATAGTTTCACTTTTTAAAGCATTTTATTAAAAGAATTTAGTTTTTTTGTCTTAATTTTCTAAAAATGACTATATTTGTTAGAATTTAAAAGGCGGTACTTAACGCTACGTTTGTGTAGTAAGTCATGGAAAACAATATTTTTATTTAATTTAAAGATTTCTCCGTGTCGGAATCAAACTTACAACCCTTGCGAATGCAGTCAAACACTTCCTTACTGCGCCACAACGGCTTTTTTTAATGCATACGTAGAAATAATCTTATGATTTAGTAAAGTGGGGAACGGAAATGTTAATAGAACGTAGTGTCTTAACACTAGGTTCTCAGATTCCCTCTGCCTACCCTGCTATACTATATGCTACGGGGTAAGCAGCGTGAAGCTAAATAAAGTAATAAATAAATTCCTATAAGTATATGACACTTGGTGTCATTTTGCCGTTTCAAGGAACAATGCATCTTGCATTGTTGTTTTATCATCTGTATAGGTTTTTTTTTTCGGGATTTTCCCGTTGAGTTAGTGTTGTAATTTTTTTTATTGAGATATTATAGAAAGACTTGAAGAGATACCTTATAAAAGATAAAATAAAAAAAAATATAGATGTTAATTTTTTTTTTGCATATTACGCCTTATTAGTTTTTTTCAATTTAATTTTTGTGATCTGCGAATGTTCTCGAAATCTATCGAAAAATGCAAAGAAAAGTGACAAGTAAAAATTGTTGGTTCGAATCCCAATTATGTAATTAATTTATCAAAAATAAATGCATTTCAAGTCTGGTAATCTTAAAAGATAACAAGTCATATGTCGTCTATCGTTATCAACAATATTGTGTATGCATTTTTTTTCTTTATAACCAACTTAATATAAAGGAGGTTCCCATTTTGGTTGAAATTTTTATGTGTGTTATCTCATAACTTTTTACTGGTGAATCAATTTTGATGATCCTTTTTTATATGATAGCTAGTGCTTCTGATATTTTATTTAAATTTAGTTAAAATATGACGAGTTACTGAGTTATTCGTAATAACTGTACTTTCTAGTGCATTTTCCTTGAAGTCATTTTTTTGTACCATGGCGTATATGGAAATGACTTACACATCCGACAATGTTAATAGGGACAGGCGATATATATCTATATATAGGTTATCTCAAGGTGATTGTTTTTTTTAATTATTGCTAAAGCATTACAGATACCGTTCGTGACTTATGTATGGATAAAAAAATTACTTATCTATGTATTAATACGTGAAGCAAAAACTTTGTACACCTTTTTAAGAAAATTACGCATACACAGGAGCATGATACTTGGCACACTTATAGTTTTTATAGCTAAGGAGTGCACAATGATAATATCTTTTTTGCTTTAAAATATATTAAATTAATAATATAAATGTTACACACACTACCATGGTTTTACATTCATGTTTAAAGTGATATATACGTTGCTAAGCAACGCGTTGTTAACGCGTCAACGGTGACACTAATAGAGGGTAATTTTGAAAAAGTAAGCCGGTATATATTTAGGGAAGTCGCTATAGGATATAAAGATATTTAGTGATTTCACTATCAAATTTTGATAATGACAGTTTTTTTAGGTGATTTTAGATGTGAGAGCTTGTTTTTTTAGAATTTTATATTATACCTAACACCTTTCTTGACCTTGTTTTTTTGCAAAGTCAATTATAATTTAAGCTCTACGTTTTCCTGGCGACCTTTCTTTTTTTTAGTCTCATATATTATACAGAATCACTTTCATCTGACATCCATGTTTATATAAAGTGGAATATACGTTGCTAGGCAACGCGTTGTTAACGCGTTAACGGGGACACTAGTGTATTAAATTACTCAATTATTTTCACAATTTTGGCCTCTTACAAAGATTTCATTTTTATTTGAGTATAAGAAGGTAGAAGGTAAAATTTTAAATTAAAATACATCTACCCACTTTTTTCCGCATAGCAGAGTAATCAGAAAAAATCTAGTGTTAAGACACTCCTTAAAAAAGTATATGGGTGTAATGATTTTTTTTAACTTCAAGCTGTATTCCGCACATAGCAGGGTAGGCAGAGGGAACCTGAGAACCAAGTGTTCGTACACAATAAGACACTACGTTCTGTTCCCCACTTTCCGACGATTGAGGCATTGCGTGTTGAGTGGTGGAACTCAACGCCGCGCTTTTCCTTGTTACGAGAGCGAGAAAACGAAAATACTAAATATTATTTAATATTTTCCTGGAGTGGGAATCGAAACCACAATCAATCTCGTTTACAGTCAAAGGTTATCCTACTGCGCCATGACAGCCTTTTTTTATAAATTATAGATTTTATATTATTCTTATGTATAAAGTATCTATTACTACTGTATCAGTTATCGATGCGTAACACAAACGAAGCCGTAAGCAAAAGCTAGTTTAATATAATACTATATATATATATAACTAACATAGACTTCAAAGAAAATTAACTAAAAATTACAATTATTGCGAATAACTCAAAAGCTATTCGCCACTTAATTAAATTTAAATGGGACCACAACAGAAGCACTAGCTATCATATAAAAAAAGAATCATCAAAATTGGTTCACCCAATAAAAAGTTATGCGATAAGAAATGCAGTCGAAATGATAACGTCCTCATTCTTTGAAATTGGTCAAAAAATATTTATCTTCTGTAAACGTTACTATGTCACGGATATTTATCTATACGTATCAGTTCGTACATATCTATAGTTAAAACTATATATATATATATATATATATATATATATATATATA
>JAKGSA010002815.1:0-13062 GCA_033558755.1 Philaethria dido
CCCAGGAAATGGAAATACTAAATATTATTTAGAATTTTCATTTTTTTATTATTTAGAACCTAGTGTTAAAACTCTCCGTTCTCTAGTTTCAGCTCGCCTAGTGTTAGGTGGTGGAACTTAACTGTGTATTATCAAAGCGAAAAAGTAAAAATAATTTCATTATAATCATTTTCTAAATGGAAATCGAACCCACAACAATCGCGTTTACAATTGGTCAAAAATCAAAAAAGTAAAATCAAAAAAATCTTTATTTAAATAAGCTATTACAAGCGCTTACGAATCGTCAATTAACATAGTTTATAGGTCGTAGGTTTGATTCTCATTTGAGGAAATGAATATATTAAAATTTTCTTCACTTTCTCACTCTGGTAAGACAAAACGCGGCGTTGAAATACGCCATTGTCTCGAATTCGCTCGAAGAGGGGAAAACAAAGTGTTTTAACACCAGTTTCTCTCTGCCTACACATATATACTGAGCGGGTAAGCATGAAGCTTAAAAAGATATTATAGATTTAGATATAACGTTTTAATTCAAGGTAAAATTTTCCCGGGATTTGTATACGCGGGACTTTATCCAGGTTTAATCCGGGAAAAAATATAAAAATCATGTTTTTTAGAAGACTTTCCCTAAATTATTATATGTAATTTAGTGACTTTGTTGTTTTCAATGTTTTGAGTTTTACTGCTAAATTGCCAGTTTTACATCCATTTACATATATCGATATATCGATATAGCTCTTATTTAGAAATGAATAACAATTAAAATTAAAAAAGAAGCCTGTCGCCTGTCGTGGCGCAGAGGCACAAGTGTGTGACTGTAAAGCGACAGCGAAGCGGTTGTGGGCTCGATTCCCACTCCAGGAAATGAAGTATTTTCATTTTCTGGGTTTGATAACAAGGCAAAGCGCGGCGTTGAGTTCCGCCACTCAACACGCAATGCCTCAATCTTGCGGAAAGTGGGAGATTTGGTTTTCAGGTTCCCTCTGCCTACCCTGCTATATGCAAAAAAAAAGAAAAAGAAGACTTTAGTTAAAATTTACTAAAAAGTAACATTATTACAAATAACTCACGAACACCTGGTCAGATCTTAATGAAATTTAAATGGGATCACATCAGAATCACTAGCTATCATATATAAAAAGTATTATCAAAATTGGAACATGGAGTAAAAAATATATGATAACACACAAAAAAATACAGTAAGTTGAAAACCTCCTTCTTGCGAAGTCGGTTAAAAATATTAATGTATCAGGAATTAAACCTAGTGTCAAGATACTCCGCTTACCGCTTTCTATCTGAAAAATAAAATAAATAAATAAATTCGAGGTATTGCATATCAAGTGGCGGAACTCAACGCCGCATTTTGTTTTTCCAGAGCGGAGACATAGAAAAATTATAATCCCCCCGAATGAGAATTGAACCCACAACCAATCGCGTTTACAGTAAAATGGGGTACTTCTAACATATTTATTCAATTTTTATTTTATTTTATTTTAGGAAGCCAACTTAGTATACAGTGATTTATCTTTTATATCATTTAAATATATGTTATGGTACACTATACACCACATTTAAAGGTTAACTTATCATGTAAAATAAACAGTTGTTTCGAATCCTACCTACATATAAGATATAAACTACATATTAACTTCGAATTTCAAAAAAAAGAATGAATTCTATTTAATGCGCCTGTCGTGGCGCAGAGGCATAAGCGTGCGACTATAAACGCGACAGGTTGTGGGTTCGATTCCCACTCCAGGAAATGTAAAATTTAGTATTTTCATTTCTTGGGTTTGATAACAAGGCAAACCGCGGCGTTGAGTTCCGCCACTCAACACGCAATGCCTCAATTCAGCGGAAAGTGGGGAACGGAATTGTTGAAAGAGAATGGAGTGTCTTAACACTAGGTTCTCTGGTTCCCTCTGCCTATCCTGTTATATGCGGGTTACAGCGTGAAGTTAAAAAAAAAAGCTCTATTTAAATTTTATTAAAAATATATATACTTAAAACCTTACTATATATTTTTCATATAACAACTTAGCAACTTTGTGTAGGAAGTTAGCAAACAATGTAGAGTCGTGGCCGCAAGTACGCCTGAGTACTGTAATAACGCGATATCAAACTATACATGTTTAGACACGCGGCGTTTACTGTAATTGAGTTAGTTAACTGTAGTTGTAGTAGTAATTAAATTACTTTTGAACACTTCTAGTTGTATAGAATAGAATATACATACGTTTATATAATAATAGATACCATCTTGGCGCAGTGGAATAGCATATTATTGTAAATATATTGGTTGTATCTTGATTTTCTCTTGGAAGAATGATTATATTGAAATTATTTTTATTTCATCGCTCTGATAAGACAAAGCGCGGCGTTGAGTTACGCCACTTAATATTCACTGCTCGAATTCGGGTGTAATGCGGCAAAGAATAGAATATATGTATGTAGTATATACATACAGTAACAGAGTCCATAGTGGCAATGGGACATCATCAGACGGCTAACGAGATTATTTTCATTTTTTCACTCTAGTAAAGAAAACTACGGAGTTGAATGCCACCACATAACAATGACAATAATAGAGAGAGTTTGGAGAGAGATACGTAGACGTGTTATAAGATACTATCGTGAATATGGCACGGCATCAGTTTGGTTGTAGGTTCGATTTTCTCTCGGAGTAATGATTATATTTTATTTATTAGCATTTCTAAGCTTTGGTAAGATATTAAGCAATATTTAAAAATTGAATGGAAAACACAGAACGGAGTGCCTTGACACTAGGTTCTCTTCGATTTACCCAGCTTTGTGTAAAAATGGGAGACGCTGAAAATAGTACTGTAGAAGTAATTTATTCTATTTCTAAATTAATTATTATCAACAATAATTCTAGACTTCTAATACTCTAGTATAAGAACAGCATTTAACAAGTAACAGATTGCTTCATCAAACACGATATAAAATTCAGGTGGAATACGTGACACACATTTACAGCTGATGTAGTCCGAATTCCCAAGAAAGATCCGGGACGTTTTATCTCAGCGCCATTCGTCACTTTGCGCTAAATAATAAGTATTTCTTTTTTCTTTATATATTACGATACGATTTAGTCGTATTGTCGTATGAACGATATTTTTAAATATATTGCATTTTGCGGCATTACAGATTCACGCTGAGGTGCAGTGGAGAGTGTCTGACCGTATGTACAGCGTGACGTTTGCGAGTTCGATTCCTCAAATTAGAGACAATTCTCTTATGCTGAGCAGGCTTGAGTTTATTGTTTTTGAGACATTTTTTTCTAGCAGGATAAAGTGAAATTCCGGCACTTTTAGTCATGCACTGTCCCTAATTCGGGCAGAATGGCGAACGGAGTGTCTTTGAACCAGATTCTTCCCGGCTACCCTGCTATGTTAGAAATAGTTTATGTAGCTGGACATAAAACTTGATTATAATAAAAATAATTGATAAAATGAAATATTAATAAAATAAGAAATTTTGGTGAGTGCATTTACGTTTCGTAGGCATTTGCTACTTTTCCAACTTCAAACATGAAGCTACTTGATTAAGATGAATTCTCAAACTTAAGCACAGTGGTAACCTACAACTGACTAACTTCATCAGTCGAGCGATGGGGCTTTCGGGAAGGCAATCGCGAGCACCATTCTCAGATTTCACGCCGCCCACTAAACAAGCTGACGCCGTCATGGAGGTGCATGCCGACCGAAGCAAGCTAGCTTTCAAAGGATATGAGAAAAAAGTAAAAAGGAACGCCTTGATAACTGTTGCTAATCTGGTCAAGTAAAACTGCAAGAAACTGATCAACACAAAAAAGAAAGCTGTGCTGGTCAGTCCGTGAGGGAGAACTCCCACCATGGGTTTCGAAGATACAATTAAGTAGTTCAGCGGAGCCCGTGGATGTATTTTAATTTTATATAAAAAATTATACTATTACCTTTTGTGTTGTTTGGTGGTAGGGAGGTTCTGCCTCCGTCTGCTCTAAGTGACCACTATCATGTCGTGTTTAATCCAGAACCAGCTTCAAATATCTTATGATGTGTTCCGGGTTCGATGGCATGTGTCGCCAGGTTTTCCTATCGCACTCCATCCTTTTCCTCAAATGTGTAGTGGTTCCGGGATAGCGGACTTCAGCATTGTCCTCCCCTTCCATCTACTAGGTTGAGCACGCATCTACAACGCCTCTGGTGTTGTAGATGTTCATGGGCGAAGGTAACCACTTTACCTCTCATCAGTTGTCTGCTTCCGCTTCTGCCATCAAGTTATCCATAAAAAAAAAAAAACTATAAAACGTAAAATACGTTTTTTCCATTCTGCCTCTGCACCTGAAAAATCTTCTGCACACAGCATCTTGATCATGACATCAAATGCAAACCGCATCAGCAATTTTCAGATTTCTCACGATAATGATTTCATCTAAATTTTGGACTATCAGTCATTCAGAAATGGATACGCCATATTTTACAAACACAAACTCAGGAATAAAATTATAGGCTACACTTTCTAAAGATTTAACTTTTATTCAAATTTCAAACAAATTTATTTATTATAGTTTAAAAAGGCTTGCTTTCAGCTTTCTGTATCGAGACACTATTCTCTACTTTCCGTCTAAAATGAGACACGGTGTGTTGAGTGACGGAACTTCTTTTCGTCGTATTTTCTCTACCAGTAGATACGGAAAACGCCCATTATTTGAATACACCGCACCTCCTGGCGCGAATCGAACCGCCCAAATCACGCTTACAGCGAGGAGATACACTCCCGCTACGCCAATATGACCTAATCCCTACTCATAACCATATTCTCAGAACAAGAAATAATCCCTATGAAATAGTACCACTGTTATTGTAAATAACTTCCACGCCAATTCTCTTTGTCTCACCGAATAATGTGCCAACTGAATGGTACTTTTAACAGACTGTCGACATTACTTAGTAGAGTTTTAGTTCTTTTCTTTTTAAAGCAAAACTATTACTGATTGCAAATGTCTTGAATTTTGTGAATGGAGGTGAAATGGTGTAAGTCAAATCTTCTGGAATTGGGTTAAAATACAATTAAGATCTCCATAGTAATAAAGAGCTTGACTTCTAGATAAAAATAATTACTTTTATTTTTAAAAATTCAAATAAAATGACCTAAAAGGAAAATTACTCGCTGAACAACTCAAAACTACTGAAAAATCTAAACTACTTTAAAATGGGATCACATAACATATGGGGACTAATTACAAAAAAACTAGTGACACAATTCTTTTCTTTAACACTTTGACTGCCTTATTTTATTTAATTCTATGTCCAGGAAGAAATCTTTACGTCACACTTTATTTAATGAAAACATTCTGATAAATTTTTTAGTTAGCAATTCCAGCGTGTCAGTAATTCCTTTTTCATGGAAAACATAAAAAATAAATAAATAAAGGAGTTTAATCACAAAAGGTGCAAGTCATTTCAGTCATTAAATTACATCATTTTTGATACTTAGTTTGCCTACTCTGCTATACTAAAAAGTGTAAAGCTGAAAAACACATTTTAAGAACACAAAATTGAAAGGCACCGGAATTGGCACCCGCGCTTTTAGGGAGCTGCAAGTGTTCTTGTCCAATTCCACGATTTATTCTACATTTTCTAAATACGTTTTTCAAATTCTAACTATGTCATTCCCAAGTGTCTCGATTAATTTTAAAGTATCAAAAATAAAAAAATAAACATTTTTCAAAATAATGTTTCTATACTTATACCCATTTGCCTTAGGTAGATATCAGAATTAACTCAACAGTGTCAAATCGGACCTTTCTTTGGGATTTAGATATCTTTGTAGTTTTTGTGTTCTGACTTAATCTTGTATAATTTACCGCATTAAAAACCCGCTTACTGTCTTCTTTATTCTATCTATCAAATTACTTGGAGATTTATTCTAAATAATGAAGTAAAGGTAAATGATTATGGTTAGCACTATCCCCCCTTAAGAGTTAGGTAGTGACTCACACCCTACTAATCAATTATTAATCAATAAATGTTGGAATTTGTTCAGGATGGTTATTATTTTTTATAAAAAGAAAAAGACAGTCGTACTCTTTTCCCGTATATATATATATATATATATATATATATATATACATATTTATAAATGCATAAACAATAAATAAATAAATAAAATAAATGTTTATTATAAACAGCATACAGATAATCACTGACTGACGGTAATTTGTTCTATAGGTATTTTTTAATTCTTTTCTTAAATATGTCTACAGATGGACTCTCCTGAATTAATTTTGGTAACTTATTCCACAGCTGAGTAGCGCATACTGAAAAGGATTTTTTTCCAAATGTTGTGTTGCTAATTGGTATATCCAGCGTGTGAGTAAGGCAAGGCCGCCTGGAACGGGTTGGGTAAGGAAGAAGGTTGAATCGGGAATTAAGATAAGAAGGGGAATACGGGTTGTTAAGTATATTAAAAACAGCAGAGAGGATGTGCATATCACGACGAAGTCGGATTGGGAGCCAATTAAGTTGAGCGCGAAAATGAGAAATGTGATCGTATTTACGTTAATTAAAAATGAAACGTATTGCTAGATTCTGTAGACGCTCTAATTTGTTAAGTTGCTCCTCAGTTACATCTAAATAGCATACATCGGCGTAATCAAGAATTGGCAAGAGTAAAGATTGTGCAAGCATAATTTTGGTTTTGAAGGGGAGAAAAAATTGGAGACGCTTGAGAGAATGATAGGAGAAATGCATACGTTTGCTGACTTCGTTGATTTGAGCTACCCAAGACATACTGCAGTCCATTGTTAAACCCAAATTTTTAACTTTGTCGCGGAATGGTAATTGAATACCGGAGTATTGTATATCAGGTACTGATTTCCAGTCTATTTTTGATCTTAGCCGGCTACTACCAATTATAATGGCTTGTGATTTATTTGGGTTAACCAGAAGGCCGAAGGATTCAGCCCAAGATTCGACAGCAACAAGATCTTTGTTTAAGTAGGCAATAGCCTTGGACAGCTCAGTCAAGTCAAAGTGCCTATATAATTGCAAATCGTCTGCGTACAGATGAAAGGGAGAAGAAAGTACATGAGAGATGTTGTTAATAAATATTGAGAAAAGCAGAGGAGAAATTACGCCGCCTTGAGGTACGCCAGCAGTGATATCTAGCCAATCTGATGAGACATCGTTGACTATGACACACTGCCGACGTCCAAAGAGATATGCATGAAACCAGCTCAGGGCTGTGGAAGAAACATTAACTGCACGAAGAGTACCAAGAAGGATGTCAAAATCAACAGAGTTGAAAGCGCTGCTGAAATCCAGTAAAACCATTGCAGTGAGCTTGGTATTATCCATTGCCCACCGAATGTCCTCCGTGATATTCAGCAGCGCGCCAACCGTGCTATGAGAAGGACGAAAACCAGATTGGAAATGGCACAAGAGGTTATTGGATAGAAGGAATGTGTATAATTGGTTGTGGACAATAGATTCTAGAACTTTAGATAAAATTGGGAGTATAGAAATAGGACGGTATTCATTGGGAGAGGTGGGATTAGAGGTTTTAGGTAGAGGAATCACGGAAGCCTTCTTCCACACTGAAGGAAAAACATTGCAAGTCAGTGAAAAGTTAATTATATGGGTGATTACTGGCGCAATGTCATCCAGCACAGGAAGAATCATGTCTAAAGACAATCGGTCACAACCAATCGCCTTAGTGGATATGGAACGGACACCCTTCTTGACAACATCCTCCGTAACAGTTTTAAAAACAAAAAGTGAGCAGTCTGGTGGGACAGCATGAGATAAACGTGCAAGAGTGTCAATTTTTATCTGAGCATTCATAGTTATGGGGGCTTTAGTGAAGTAATCGTTCAAACTATTAAGATCCAGGGATACTTGACTAGTGTCCGTAGTTTTGCCCACACCTAATGACTGTAGGAATCTCCAGACTTGTGTTTGACAGAGATCCTGAATAGTGGAGTGAATAAAGCGACGTTTTGCATCCCTGCACATTCTGTTGCAGATATTACGCAATTTTTTGTATGTATTTAAATTCTCCGGGGATGGATGTTTTTTGTTCTTTACTTTGGCTTTGTCTCGTTTCAGCATGGTTCTTTTTATCACCTGCGTTAGCCAGGGAGCAGGCGCGTGTCTTCGACGTACAGGCCTTACAGGGGCGTGGACATCGTATAATTTAATCAGTTCAGTAGTTAGAGATTCAACCATGGTGTCAATGTTATTCGCTGTTAGTACTGATGACCAGTTGATATATTTTACATCTTCTCTCAAACGTTCAAGGTCCATATGCTTAAAATCACGCAAGAAATGAATTTTTCCTCTAACCTTGGGAGCACGCAATTTATAAGCGAGATAGATAAGATCATGATGAGAGAAAGGAGCAGTTAATTGTCCATGAGAAACAGCAAGATTTTGGTTAGAGACAATTACCAAATCTATAAGAGATGGTCTACAGTTAGGGAAAAAGTGTGTTGGCGATGTAGAAGGAAGAATATGCAGATTAAACGAAGAAGTTAGTGTAGTTAACGCCTGTGCTCTTGAGTCCTTTTTCAGTAAACACGTGTTAAAATCACCCATGAAAATTACATCATCATAGTTAGGTAAGAGGCGCTCAAGGATAGTTTCTAAGTCAGTAAAGTAGTTAATTTTGTCATTCGGACTATAAAGTACACCTAACAGAATTTTTTTATAATGCATCATCAATTCTAGAAATAAGTATTCTAGTGAACCAGTGGATGACGCTTGTGAAACTAAAACAAGTTTGGCCGGAATAGTGCTTCGTAGATAAATACCTACTCCGCCACCACCCCTTCCAATACGGTCATTACGAAAAAGCTGGTAACCTGGAATGCAGCAACTAGTGGAAGGTAATGAAGGCTTCAGCCAGGTTTCAGAAACTAATATACCATCAAGTACGCCGGTGCTAAAAGATGTAAGAAGGTCATTGTGGTGAGCAAGTATACTCTGTGCGTTGATATGCACCAAGGAAAGGGAAGATGGATTGTTTTCAAAAATCTCAGATAGTTTATCTGATAAAGGCGTAAAATCACATATTGAGGTGTTGTTACTACTGTCAGCACTTAAATAATCATCAGAAGAAAAAGATAAGTATTCATCATTATCACTAATCATAATAAACAAAGTAATATATATTATTTATATACGCAACAATAATATATAAAATATATATATTCGGTTAAAAAAAAATAAATAAATAAAATAAATAATAATTATAACAAAAATTAAAAAACGAAAAGCAATAATAGTATACTACTATACAAAAAAAAAAGAATGCCTATATGCATAAGTTGACTTTAAAATTAACACATCATAATATTGAAACAACTTAAAGAAAATAATAATAATAAAAAAAACGATAAAAACAGAATGTTATTTAGAAATATAAAGTAAAAAAAAAAAAAATGAAAACAAGATAAGAACTATTTAAATTAGCAATTGTGCATATATGACAATAGCAAAACTTGGTACACATACAATTTGAAAAGTATTTTTATTCTTTATATATATATAAATATATACACACACACATACATACACATATATATATATATATATATACACATACATATATATACATACATACATATATACATACACATACATTCCATATATGCGTATACATAAAATATAATTCAATAGGAGAATAAAGAAATGTATACATTTGAATATTAACATAAAAGAAAAATTATATATATTATATATCAAAAGTAATTATAAACAGATAATAATTATTTTTTAAATAAATAGATGAAAAAAAAAAGAAATTCAATTTTTAAACTAAATAAGTGAAATAACTCACTACATATTTATATCACTAAACATATGTGTATGCATCATTTTAGTTATTGTCACTTTGTTTCTCCTTACAGTTGTTGGGATATTTTGCCACTAGTAACTTAAGCTCAGGTGTGGATGTTATCTTGACCCGACTTTTGTCAGGAAGAAGCACTATGATTACACCATCGGCAGACCAGCACTTTTTAATACCGAAGTGATTCCGGGCGGCTATAAAAGCCTCTTGGCGACACTTTGTTAGAAATTCGGTTATAGTTATCTTGGAGCTCTTTAAAGTTGTTTTAGCCTTCCATACTCTGGATCGAAGGTTCACATTGGCAAATCTCACAAGAATAGGCCGTGTGGTGTCCTTTTTGGTTCCTAACCTATGGCAAGTTTCAATCACTTCTGCTTTGACATCAGTTAACTTCATTTGGTTGGTTAATATTGCAAATATCTTTTTAATTACGTCCTCATCTTTATCTTCTTTAACGCCGTGGAAGAGAAGAATTTTTCTCCGGGACTGAGTTTCTATGCGGTCCAAGCCAAGAGCAACCAGTTCCACTTGTGACTTCAGTAAGTTTAATGATTTCCACACAAACGACTTAAATGTATAGAAATCCGAGGCTAAGGCCTTCACAGTGGGGTTTGAGGCAGCAGAACCTGGATGTGGCAGATTTTTCTCGAACTCACCCATTCGGCTACTAAACATCGAAGACAGCTCATCCATACTTTTAATAAGTTGTTCAATTGGGGTTTCCATTGTAAATATAGGATAGTGTATTGGAGAGAATGTCTAAAGTCAACTCACGCACAAGTGTTTATACCACAAAACTTATGATTTTAATAAAAATATAAAATATAACAAATCAGAGCGCATAAAAACGTCTTTACACTTTCACGTCTACCCGCGAACTCTTTAACATTCTCGAGTTCTTTCTTTACTAGAACAAGATTAAATGAGGAACACTTAAACTTATTTTGCAGGATCGGGATAATTGAGTACATAGCTAAAGGAGGGTTTATTAGGATAGCTGTTTTAATTTTAGGACTAATATATTCCTTCACGGCATTTATTACATCTTCTTCTAAATTTGACTCAGATAATTGGATACAAATACGCGTATGAGTGTCAAAGGGCTTGGTGACTACGGGTCGTTTCTTAACGTCAGTTACAATATTAAAATAAATTTGTCTGTGAAATCTATTGAGTGGTTCGTCAGTTATAGGGATCTCTAAAATTGGGTTATCTAAACTAGTGTGAACTGTGTCCGTAGAAGAGCTTGCCTGTGCAAGGATAGTTTCTGACGGATTTCCGAGCAAAGAATTAAGCTCGTCTATTTCCTCTATTAAAGATAATGTTTCTTTTGTGTGAACTTCGATACGGGAAAGAACGTCTGCGTTTGAGTTTAATTTACCCTTTTTATATACTACGGTAAAGTCATATTCACTCAATTTAAGTTTCCAGCGTGTAAGGCGGGAATTTGGTTCTTTCATGTTCATTAACCACTGTAAGGGTTTGTGGTCAGTATAAATTTTGAATTTTCGTCCGAATAAGTAGGGTCTAAAATACTTAGTTGCCCATACTATGGCTAAGAGTTCTTTTTCCGTTGTACTGTAATTGAATTCGCTATCATTTAATGTTCTAGAAGCAAAACAGATAAGCCTATCGGAACCTACAGGGCCTTGAGAGAGAACGGTACCAATAGCAACGTTTGAAGCGTCAGTTGTCAAGACAAAGTCTTTTGTAAAGTCTGGATATTGAAGTATAGGGTCGTTTGTCAGTAAGGTTTTACATTTTTCAAAACAGTTAGTATATTCAGAGTCTAATGTAATTTTGTTGGATTTTTTTAGGCATTTAGTCATGGGCTTTGTAAGGCGTGCAAAGTCGGGGATAAATTTCCTATAATATCCTAAGAGTCCTAAAAATTGTTTAATTTCTTTACTAGTTTTAGGTAATGGGCAATTTTCGATGGCCTTGATCTTATCCGGATTCGGTTTAATACCGTCTTTACTTATAATATGACCAAGATAGGCAGTTTCTAATTTTAAAAATTCCGATTTGTCCATTTGTATTTTAAATTAGATTCCCGTAATCTATTAAAAACCTTTTCGAGATTAGTCATATGTTCCTGAAGAGATGTACTAAATACAATAATGTCGTCAAGGTAAACTAAACATATTTCATTTTGAAGTCCGCGGAGTACGTTATCCATTACTCGTTGGAAAGTTGAAGGGGAGTTCTTTAAACCCATGGGCATACGAAGAAATTCGAAATGCCCGTGTTCGACATTAAATGCTGTTGTCGATATATCTTGGGAATCCATTTCGACTTGATAAATCCCGCTAGCTAAGTCAAGGGTGGTAAAGTATTGACATTTCCCTAACTTATCGAGAACGTCATTAATATTAGGGATATGGTATTTATCGTCAAACGTCTTTTCATTTAGTTTACGAAAGTCTACTACTAAACGCCACTTTTGCTTCCCGGAGGCGTCTACTTTTTTGGCACTACCCAAATAGGTGAGCTCCAGGCAGACTCGGAAGGTCTTATAATGCCCTGGTCTAACATTTTTTCTATTTGTGATTTTACGTCTTGTCGGTGTATAAAGGGATATCGGTAGTTTTTAGAGTGTACAGGTACTTCGTCAGTAGTTCGTATTCGGTGTTTAATTTTATTTGTGAAGGTTAATCTTTCACCATCAATGTAAAATACGTCGGAGTACCGAGAGCAAAGAGCTACGAGATTAGCCTTTTCCTCTGGGTTTAGGTGGCCTGTACGTAAGCGGGAAATTACGTCCTGCGTGCGAGTCTTTAATTGTTGAGTACTCATGCACTCAGCGTTAAATACGGCGAATATTTCCTACGACGCCAAGGAGAGAGCTGAGATTTTCGCCGACCATCTGGCAATCCAATTCTCACCCAACACCAGTCAGTGCCCGGAAGAACACGCGGCCATCGAGGCCCGCGTGCGCCTGGAACTGGAGGCCCCTCAGCACCCGCTGCCACCACCGCCCTATGTGACCCCCAACCAATTAAAGAAGACCATCCGCACGCTGAAGGCCCGGAAGGCCCCCGGTCGAGACGGAATAACAAACGAAGCCCTGAACCACATCCCGCTCCGAACCATCGCGGCGATGACCAGGCTCTTCAACGCCATCCTACGCCAGGGATATTTCCCGCAGGCGTGGAGGGAGGGCCTGGCCATCATGATTCCAAAGCCCCGTAAGAACCCTCGCAGTCC
>JAKGSA010002816.1:0-13040 GCA_033558755.1 Philaethria dido
AAATATTGTAATAATTTCTTTTTAAAATACCTTAGATCCTATTTGGTTTCCACATTGTCCAGCTTGTAAGTGCACTATTTCACGCATTTTCACTTAAAAACTGTGAAAGGAATTTCAAATGGAAAGATATCTCGCGACTATTTTAAGCGAGTAATACACGTGGTGTTATAATCAAAGATTGTGTTATTTGTATGTCGTTATATAAATTAAATATTGTATAATTTACAATATAATTAAAATGTAATGGTTCTTTTTCAATGTTTATTATTTTATTTTTGATCTAATTGGTATATATTTAGTAATTTGTAATATTATACAATAATGCTAATAAATATTGTTCTAATGTTTTATTACTTTTATTAAATAATTTTAATAAGTTAATTAATATAAATATAATTATATATTTATATAAATTATTAAAAAAAAAATTATTGAAAGAAATATTATTATATAATCTGTGATAAGCTGAAGGTCACAAAAATGTTACATTACGTTATCTGTTGCGTTTCGTAATGTCAATTGTCAAACAATTTTTCGTTGGCTGATTCGCCTTGAAATTTCAACAAATATAATAATATCTAACAAATTAAGTTAAAACAAATAATAAATATATATTAATTATTTATATTTTAATATTATTTTTAATATTTTCATTAGTTTTCATACGCCATGTTAATGTTTTATCGCTTGAAGCGTAATGCCATATTATCTGGAAAGAATAATTTTTATTATTAAATGCGTATTTTACGAAGTTATGACGTGTTCAAGTGTATTATAAGCTTGGGGAATATTGCTGTTGGCTTAAAAGTAAGTTAGAAATGATTTACTACATATCTTATAAACTTTTATTGTATATATATATATATAATAGATACATATATAATATAGTCGATAAGACATGTCGTTCAAGTTCCTTTTCTCAACATATTTATGTGTTGTAATCTTTGTTTGTTGTGAAAATGTTATTATTTTTCATATATGTAGTGTAAATTTCATGTAAATAATAGAATTAAGGAGTTTAACAACAGTTATGTTGTTAGTTATAAAAATGTTGTTTGTTTTGTCAATTAATTTGTTATTCTTGTCTAAATGCAATATAAATATTGAGAAACATATACTTATATATAATTCAATTTTGATATTTTTTATATCTGTATATAAATAACATGGAATAATAAACATTTAGTAATAATTATTGTCTAAAGCTTTTTAAAATATCATAGACAATTTTTATGAAATACTATTAAAAAATATAACTAACTCAACACATTTGTATATACACATAAATACATACATACATAGCTTCACACTGTAACCCACATATAGCAGGATAGGCAGAGGGAACTTAGTGTTAAGACACTCCGTTCCCCACTTACTGCCAAATTGAGGCATTGCATGCTGAGTGGCGAAACTCAATACCGCACTTTGCCTTGTTGCCAAACCCAGGAAATGAATAATTCCATTTCTTAAAATGGGAATCAAACCTACAACCTGTAGCATTTACAATCTCACGATTGTGCCTCTGAGCCAAGACAAACAGACACTTACATAATAATTACATACTTATTATTATTTTATGGTCACATTACATAAAATCTTATCTATCCATGACTTTACTAACTTGATCAATGAGATTTCATTCATCTTTATAGATATTACCATGGGCATGAGATGTTTTACTGCGGTAAAGTAGTTTATGTATTCATTGTAATATAAAAGAAGGACAAACAAACATACTTGCCCATTTATTAATGTTAGTATAGATTTTCGCAGAAAGTCGGGAATAGAAATGTTAAAAGGTAAAGGAGTGTCTTAATATTAGGTTTTCTGGTTCCCTCTGCCTACCCTGTTATATGCGGGATACAGCGTGAAGATAAAAAAAATTTTGCTTTAGTGCAATATGAAGTGCAAAAAGAAGTACAAACAAATACACTTTCCTATTTATAATATTAGTATAGAATTCTAAAAACTTATGTTAAAATAATAATATTTAATTTTTATTTTATTTTTTTTACAATATTCTTTATTAAATTCAATGTACAAAATTTATGCCGAACACTAAGCTCTTCTTTTTGTTTCCAAAAAAAAAATGGAATTAAAGTTATTATTTATTCATTAAAAGTTATTATTTCTGAGGTCTAATTATTGTTTTTGTATTTGTATTTACAGGAAACATGGAGGAGGGGATGTATCAGCAACCTAAAATGGAAAAGTATCCGCCGAAATTGGAAAATTTTCCATCCAAAGTTGAAGGTCATTTCATAGAATCGAATACCGACGAACAATACTCTCAGCCGAACATGCCACAAAACTATTCATTACCCAAAACAGAAGAACCCGCATACGAAACGCCGCCCCTCCCTGAACAAATGATCCCGCGACCAGGTCCCCAGCCGAACCGACCTCCTACCAAATTCATATCCGTAACAAGTGAAGCCCTAACTGAAGAACAACGAGCCATGTACGAATCAGTCCTGTCCACTTGGAAACCCATCATGTTTCCGAAACGAACTAAACGATACATCTGCCAAAAATGTAACAAGGAATTTAAAAATTATCAAAATCTTTACCTTCACACGACGAGAGTGCATTCCTCAGAAGAGTCCGCAGTGATCTGTGACATTTGCGACAAAACATTCAAGAATAAACATTACTTATACATGCATAGAATGAACAAACACTATTCCGAGTCGGAGAAATGTTACTGTCAGTTCTGCCTCCAAGAGTTCAGGACGCGGAGAGCTCTCCACATGCACGTGAAGCGAATCCACCCAAACACACTCCCCGAAATCAAATGTCCGGAATGCGGGAAAGAGTTCGCGGTCCCATACAAATTGAGATATCACATCGAAAACTGCCACAGACCCGACAAGGATAAATACAAGTGCCCAATTTGCCAGAAATTATACAAAAGCCACCTGAATTTGAACCGACACTTGCATTTTCAACATTCGCAGGTTGAGAGACATCCGTGCGTCTTTTGTCCGATGACCTTCAAGTCGAGACATCACATGAAGCGCCATATCCTCAACATTCATCCGCCTCTCGAGTCTAAAGTGACTTGTCCGGAGTGTCTGAAAGAATTCAAAAACGACCAGTACTTGAAGGAACACATGCAAGTTCACACTTCCTTTGAGAAGAAGGTTAAATGCGATTTGTGTGATAAGTTCTTCCATTCAGCAGTTCGTTTGAAGAAACACAAAAAAATTGTCCATCCAAATAAACCCAAGATCCGATGCGAGAAATGTGACAAGGAGTTTGCTCACGCTCATTACTTGCGACGTCACAACAACTCAGTGCACGTCGAAGTAGACGAGAGTCAGTACCAGCATGAATGTGAGCAATGTGGCAAGAAATTCAAAATAAAGAGATACCTTAACAATCACCTGCAAAGACACGAACAGCAACACTTGAAGCGGATCTCGCAAATGGTCAAAACTGTGATGGACGACGGGGACACCCCCGCGAAAACCGTTAAAAAGAGGGGAAGACCCCGGAAAACAGAGAGAAAGGAGATCGAATTTATTAAATGTGAGCCGGTCTCCAGTTCGGACTCCGGGGAGTCGGAATCTGGCGAATCTGATTCGGAATCGGATTAAATTACCATTTTACTTAACTAATATAAATAGTTTAAAGGCATTTTAAGAATACGTTATAAGTGAACCGCGACGGGGAAGTACCGGGAACCTCACACGAGGTGCTATCATAGCAATAATACAAAAATCGGTCATTAGTTTTTTATATCCTAGGCAAAGCTAGCTTCAGAAATCTTAGACGTATTTGGAGAAAGTATAAATAATTCTTAACCATTTTCGTAGATACGAAGTTCTAATTAAGTAGTCAAATATATTACGTACGGAACTTTAAAATTTGATATTGAAAAGTCCAAAAAATGGACAATTAGATGTTTAATAAACGTTTAGCTTTGAATTTTCGGCTCTCGAGATTTAGATTTCAAGGTCTTTAAGTAAGTTTCCATCCGATTTACACTCTTTAAGTAAATTTAAAAAAAAGAACTAACAAAATGGCGGCGGTTTTTTAAGAGTTGAGTTGAAACAGGATATATTTTACATTTATAGTCCAATGGAAAGTGATAGATTGTTGAAGGCTGGTTTTATTCCGAAATTAAAAAAAAAATAACATGGGATCACGTGACTGTCGCAGTCTCTCGAATGCGGGGAATACCCGAGTTGCTGTTTATGGGGAACTCCCAAATTAACAAGAACTTTAATATTTTACACTTCTTTGACTTTTTTAAAGTGAATTTTAAAACTGAAGACATGAATATATGATAATTATTTTGTATTTGTAAAAAAAAACACATTTTAGTATTTTTTTTTATTAAAAAAATCAATATAACTTTTTTTGACAAAAAAATTTCAACAAAATTTCTTAAAAAAATTATCTGTCAATATTTATATGCTATGAATTTGTTAACAAGGCAAAGCGCAGCGTTGAGTTCCACCACTCAGCACGCAATACCTCAAATCGACGGAAAGTGGGGATCGGAGTGTCTTAACACTATGGTTCTCAGGTTCCCTCTGCCTATCCTGCTATATGCGGGATACAGCGTGAAGCTATGTATGTATATATGCCCTTAAAATCATCTCCATATATTCATGTCTTCAAATATTTAAATTAAAAAAAATCATTGGGGTCTAAACGACCCCCGAGACTACGTCAGTCACGAAAATATATGGTGTAATAATATTTTAAATATTTCTCTCTTATGACATAAACAATAAACAATTTATTTATATATATATATGCATATATATTTTTATTTTTCTCTAATTTATTCTTATATTGGCATTTATCACCTTTTTTTTAATATAGAACAGATTATACAGAAATTTGAAAGCTGAATGTTTTAAGGTCTTAGTCTGTTTTTATTTTTTATGTCATAAGAAAATGTTAATGTTATGAGGTATTTTCGATTTATTTCGTAAATGTAGGTGGATATTATTAAGAAGGAATTACCTCAGATATATTAAAAAAGTTAAACATAATATTGCGACTGTAAACGCGACAGGTTGTGGGTTCGATTCCCACTCCAGGAAATGTAAAATTTAGTATTTTCATTTCTTGGGTTTGGTAACAAGGTAAAGCGCGGCGTTGAGTTCCGCCACTCAACACGCAATGCCTCAATTCGGCGGAAAGTGGGGAACGGAATTGTTGAAAGAGAATGGAGTGTCTTAACACTATGTTCTCAGGTTCCCTCTGCCTATCCTGCTATATGCGGGATACAGCGTGAAGTTAAAAAAAAATAATCTATATATAAATACGTGAAGCAAAAATTTTGGATCCATTTTTACAAAAATTACGCGGACGGAGGAGCATGGAACTTGGCGCACTTATAGTTTATATAGAGAATGAGTCCAGAATGATAATATTTTTTTTAAATAATGCATAAAAAGTATATTGAATTAATAAAATAAATGTTACACACTACCATGGTTTGTTATCCATGTTTATATAAAGTGACGTATACATTGCTAAAGACAACGCGTTGTTAACGCGTCAACGGGGACACGAGTTATTATCAAAAGATTATTTAATATACGTTTTTTTTTATAATAACAGGTAGAGAGAACCTAGTGTCGAGCCTCTCTGTTTCTTCGATTTCTCCTCATTTTAATATATGTCCTGATGATGAGACTCATGTTAATATATGTCCTTCTAAACACTAAAGAGGTTCTTTATAATGATCATAATTTGCTAAGGGAAAGCGCGGCGTTCAGTTCCGCCACTCAACACGCAATGTCTCAATTCGGTGGAAAGTTGGGAACGGAGTGTCTTAACACTAGGTTCCCTCTGCCTATCTTGCTATATGCGGGATACGGCGTGAAGCTATGTATGTAAAGTACGTATTTTCAATAATTTTCTTCCTTTTTTTGTTAAAATTTTAATTTTTGTTATTTTTTTAATATCTGAGGTAATTTCTAAATGTATTGTAAATAGAATTAGAAGGTCTATTTGTAAAGATGTCATTTTCATTAAAATTCCAGCTAAAAATATGAATTTTCCTATTACGCACTAATTATTTACTTTGTTATTATAAATAAATGGTTTTAACATTTTTTTCTTTGTTTAATTTCTAAGTTCTCCTCTCTCAGCATTCCCCTACACTAACTAAGTCAGGTTTTCCCCATTTACCACCCCATCCTTTCTCCAAAATGTGGTGGTTCCGATAGCGGACTACTACATTGTCCTCCCCTTCCATCAGTATCCTCTAGGTTGGCAACGCATCTACAAAACCTCTGGTGGTGTAGATGTTCATGGGCGAAGGTATCAGGTAGTCCTTCTGCTCGTTTAAAAAACACTCCCCGCATCCCTACACGCCACATGTTCATACGTGCTGAACGAATTGTTTGTCATAGAATATATTTATTTATTTATTATGATGTGTTCGATGACATGTAATCTAGGTTTTCCCCTTTCCCACTCATCCTTTTCCCAAAATGTGCCCTCCCCTTCCAACTGTATCCTCTAGGTTGGCAACGCATTTACAACATCTATGGTGTTGTTATTGTCCATGGGCGAAGGTAACCACTTACCATCAGGTGATCCTACTTCACGTTTGCCATACGTTATCCATAAGAAAAATCTTAAAAGTACTTAAAACCACCTAAAAAATAAATAAAATCGAACCCACTACCCTCAATAAAACACAATTTCCTTAAAATATTCATTTATTTCATATAAATACATTATTTTATACAAACCTTTACGTGACTATTTACAATATACTTTGTGTACTGCACCAAGAAAACGAAAGAAAGAGAAACATATACCAAATACATCGCGAGAGAAAGAGACGACATGCTTTATACAGCATGTTTTTTTTTTTAAAAGTAATATTAAATTACACATTGACACTTTGTACACAAGTGTATGTCAAACACAAACATTTTTGTTTTATATATATATATATATATATATATATATATATATATATATATATATATATATATATATATATATATATATATATTTTAATTTAAGATATTTCTATGAGGACAGTCGTGTGTTGAGGCACAAGTAAGCGACTGTAAACGTAAAAAGAACTGAATGTCTTAACATATTAAAACAAAACGCGGCGTTGAGTTCCGCTATCTATTTCATAATATCTTTAATAAAAGAACTGAATGTCTTAACAAATTAAGACATGACGTGGCGTTGAGTTCCGCTATCTACTTTAAAATATCTTTTAAAAAGAGAACAGAGTGTCTTGAAACGAAAAATGTCGTCATGCCAATTGGAGTGGGGTTTTATATATGACAATATATTACGATTAATTTACATGACGTAAAATGTCGTCGTGATCATTGGAGTAGTCTTTTATGCATATTACGATTAATTTACATGACGAAAAATATCGTCATGCCCATTGGAGAAGGCCTTTATATACGACAACATATTACATCGAAATGACGTCGTAGTCATTGGAGAAGGCTTTTATATATGACGAAATATTTCGTCATATTCCATTAACAGGTTAATAAAATAAAACAAAACGCGAGGTTAACTTTCACAATTTACTTCAAAATATCTGTTGAAAGAGAACAGTGTGTTAACAAAGTAGGAAACCCGCGGCGTTGAGTTCCGCCATCACTCACAATAACACTAAAAATAGAAGTGTCTTAATAGATTGTTTTTACATAAGATACAGGTTCAAATTCATGCATTTATTTAAAAAAAATATATATATTTTTTTTAATAATTTTTTTTTTTATAATATACAAAAACATATTGCACTAGAAAACGTAATAATTAAAAAAAAACAAACTTAAAACTAAATTAATTAAATATATATCAGATAGAATCATAGTGTTGAGACACTCCATTCCCCACTTTCCGCCTTATTGAGGCATTGCGTGCTGAGTGGCGGAACTCAACGCCGCGCTTTAAAAAAACTATTTTTGTAGAGAACGTAGCGTTTCGCACCTTCTGCTATAAATTGAGACATAGCTAGTTCACGGAACTTAACGCTGTTAGAGCGGAAATATAAAAATAATTTAAATATTATTTGCTCAAGTGGGTATCGAACTCGCAATCATCGTCTTTATAGTCAGATTCGATTTATGTTTATACTTACTAGTGTCCCCGTTGACGCGTTAACAACGCGTTGTCTTTATCAATGTATATGTCACTTTATATAAACATGGATGTCAAGCCATGGTAGTGTGTGTAACATTTATTTTAATAATTTAATATACTTTTTATGCATTATTTAAAAAAAGATATACATCCATGTTTATATAAAGTGATATATACATACATAGCTAAATACAACGCGTTGTTAACGCGTCAAAGGGGCCAGTAATGTAAATAAATTAATAAAACTAAATCAAACATATGAGTTGAAAAGAAGTATATATATATATATATATTTTAGATGTACCAATTTCACGTTTAACATATTCTCTCTATTAGATAAAACCTTGGTTTTTGTAAGAGGTGCCAGTTCAAATCCCGTAAATTCAATTCATTCATTAAAAATTTAATCTTTTCTACAAAAAAAAAAATATATTTACATACAACACTAGAAATTGTACGAGGGTAGCCACTTCAAATTCCACCACAAAAAAAAAATTTAAAAAAAAATCCTTTAACTAGTCAACATCTTCTCTCTCCTCCCTCTCTCCTCCTCCTCACCCTAAACCTCTTTGTATCTCATAAACTTCCTCATACAACACTTCCGGCTGTTCCTCGTCCTGTTCATACATTGCTATTTCTGCGTCTTCCACTTTAACTTCATTGTATAAAAATATCACCTTCCTTGGTATACCCAAAATAGATATAAATATATGTAAATGCTGCTGGCGTCATATATAAATCGCTATATATATAAACGCCTGTCGTCTTGAGCCAGGTTGTGGGTTTCATTCCCACTTCAGGAAATACAAATGGAATTGGTCGGTTCCTGCCTAAACTTCTGCTATATGTGGGATACAAAGTGAAGCTATGTATAAAAATGTATGTAAAAATCTAAAGTGATTTAATTTTTTAAATGAAAGAGAACAGAGTGTCTAAACACTGGGCATTCTTTAATATATAAAAACATTGACTTATATTTTTTATTATTAAAATCAACATTATGTTTTTATAAATACGCGGGTTCATATATATGAGGGAGCTATATTCTTCGCTGGGTGTCCCTGCTGACGCGTTAACAACGCGTTGTTTCTTTAAAGCAACATATGTATGTAATCTCTTTATATAAACATGGATGTCAAACCATGGTAGTGTGTAACATTTATTCTAATAATTTTATATACTTTTTATGCATTATTTAAAAAGAATATTAACTTTCTGTACTTAACATAATACGGGAACTGAACCCACTCACCTCGTGATACACGTCCGTCTCTTGGTATATCTCTCCGTCCGTCTCATACTCTCTTATCTCTGTTTTCACTTGAGGTTGGAACATCCCATCTATTTGCACTTCTACGTTCATTGCTGAAAAAAAAAACACCAATTTCAAAGTAAAATTACGAATAACTCAAAAACTATACGTCAGATGTTAACTACATTTCAATGTGATGTATGTGAGCTATCATTTAAAAAAAACGGACCATCAAAATCGGTTCAGTCAAAGAAATTAAAATGTATGTATGTAGATAAGAGAGTGAGATGAATATAGAGTAGAATGTTAATTAGTTAGGATAATTGTAAGAGTTATTATTTTTACTAAAGTTCTCGTTGACGCGTTAACAACGCGTTGTCTATCAATGAATATGTCACTTTATATAAACATGGATGTCAAAACATGGTATTTATTTTATTAATTTAATATACTTTTTATGCATTATTTTAAAAAATATTATCATTGTGCACTCCTTCTCTATATAAACTATAAGTGTGCCAAGTTTCATGCTCCTCCGTCTGCGTAATTTTCGTAAAAAGGGGTACAAAGCTTTTGCTTCACGTATTTATATATAAATAATTTTTACTAAATTTTAAAATTCATTCATATTATGACATTAAAAAAGAGTTGGAGCGAGATAGATAGACTGTGACGTGTATAAGATAGAGCGAGATAAATGTAGTGAGATAAGGTAAGAGATAGAGACCCAGATATAGTGGTACGTGAAATAAGAAAGAACGATACAGATATAGTAGGACGTGTTACGAGTTAGAGTGAGACAGATATAGGGGTACGTGAAATAAGATAGAACGAGACAGATATAGTAGGACGTGCTACGAGTTAGAGTGAGATAGAACGAGACAGATATAGTAGAAAAAAAAAAAATACGAGTTAGAGTGAGATAGAACGAGACAGATATAGTAGAACGTGCTGCGAGTTAGAGTGAGACAGATATAGTGATACGTGAAATAAGATAGAACGAGGCAGATATAGAACTAAAAACTCGAAATTCAAGCATTAAAAATCAAAACTCAGATAAAAGTTTGGAAAGGAAATATTAAAAGAATATAGTGTCTTGACACTAGGTCCCCTCTGCCTAACCTGCTATATGCGGGATACAGCAAAAGTTAATAACACACAATTATAAAGAACAAAAAACTCGACTGAACCAATTCTTCAAATTCAGGAAGCAAATACAAATAAAGTAAGCTATAAAAGCTAGTTATGTGTTATATATTTGAAATGTGCTAATTAAGTACTTTCATTTGACACCCCACACGGTACACATCAACGATTTTTTTGTTTGTATTCATGACGTAATTGCCTCTAGAGGGCGCCATATTGAATTAAGAGTGACGTCACATATCTAACAACACTTGGAGTATCAATACCTATCTAACGTCACCTTAATTATATAATTCGGTCCAGGTGTTTGTAAGATATGAGGCAATAAAGAATATTACAAACATACATGATACGCGAAAAACATAACCCTCCTCTGACAGTCCGGTAAAATGGCATATAAAATGAACCCACACTAACCTTGCCTCTGTTGTTGTTTCGCTCGTCTATTCCTACTCTTATAAGGCGCTGGCATCTTCAAATGAACAGTTTTAACGTGTAGCTTCATTGAATTGGACTGAGTAAAGAATTTCCCACACTGCGGACACTCGTAGGGCTTTATGCCTGAATGCACCTGGAAATTAAAAAAAATAATAAATACAAAAAAAATAATAATTACAAATATATATATATATATATATATATATATATATATATATATATATATAGTAAAACATATACACATATATATAGTAAAACAACAAAGTGCGGCGTTGAGTTCCGCCACTCAACACTCAACATCAAATGACAGAGGACTTTACTTTCGTTCCAAAAACGATGTTTGCGATTTTTTATGTTTCTAAATATATTTTTTCTCAATGTTCTAAAAATGTTAATATATAATATTTACACATACACACTTTTTTTTTTTAATGGTAAGCCGGTATTTATAGCGGGAAGCCAATATGTGTTTAGCAGTGGCACGGGGTGATAATTTTAGTTAGGCAAGCCGGTAAATTAAGGGAAGCCGACGTATATTTAAGGAAGCCGATGTATATATTTAGGGAAGCCGATATAGGATGTGAAGGTATTTAGTAATTTCACTATCGAATTTTGGCGATGACATTTGTTTTTTTTTTAGGTCTATAAGATGTCAGACCTTGTTTTTTTCCAATTTTATGGACAATATTTTGCTGGCGACCTTTTTTCAGTTTTTTTTTCAGTTAGAGCATATTTTTTCTGTCAACCTTTTTTTTAGGTGTCAAACTTTCGTTCAGCTTGTCTT
Source organism: Philaethria dido (assembly GCA_033558755.1). Taxonomy (NCBI): domain Eukaryota; kingdom Metazoa; phylum Arthropoda; class Insecta; order Lepidoptera; family Nymphalidae; genus Philaethria; species Philaethria dido. Next base: position 11,721 of record JAKGSA010002816.1, read on the forward strand.
TTTGCACTCCCAAATTCTAATAAATAATTTATTATCTTTAACAAAAGGTAAGCCGGTGGGAACCATGTTATATGGACGCATACCTTGATACATATATAAAACTGAATTCGAACTCACTCTATCATGTCTCAGCAAGGCCGCCTTGTTACTAAACCTCTTGGGACAATGGGGACACTCGTACGGCCTCTCCCCAGTGTGTGTTCTCATGTGAATCTAAAAAATAATTAAAAAATATATTTCCGAATACTTCTCGCTGTATCCCGCATATAGCAGGGTAGGCAGAGGGAACTTAGTGTTAAGACACTCCGTTCCCCACTTTCTTCCCAATTGAGGCATTGTGTGTTGAGTGGTGGAACTCAACGCCGCGCTTTGCCTTGTTACCAAACCCAGGAAATGAAAATATTAACATTTCCTGGAGTGGGAATCAAACCCACAACCTGTCGCGTTTACAGTCACATGCATGTACCTTACGGCGTACTAAAAAGATATACTAACCTGTAAAAACAGAGGCATAGTGAAGCTCTTCGGACACTCACTGCAATGATAAGGTTTCTCCCCTGTATGTACTCTTTGGTGGTATCTCAACGCTGCGTTTGACTATAGAAAGAAAAAAAATATATAAAAAAACGTATGAAAATTTGAACACAGCGGGACTCGAACCCGCGCCTCTTGGAAACCGTCAGCGCTCTAACCGCTTAGCCATACGTTGTTAAATCACTGCGAGATAAGTAGCAGAGAGACATGTTATTCCACCAAATATATGTCCCGATTGAATAAAACCAAAGTAAAATATTTAAAGTCTTTCTCAGAGACATATGAAGAAACATCTACATATATATAAATACGTAAAGTAAAAATTATGGATCCCTTTTTACGAAAATTACGCGGACAGAGGAGCATGAAACTTGGCACACTTACAGTTTATATAGAGAATAAGTGGAAGAAATAAATGTAACACACACTACCATGTTGATTTGACATCCATGTTTATACAAAGTGACATATACATTACTGAAGACAACGCGTTGTTAACGCGTCAACGGGGATTCTAGTTAGTTAAATATTAATTATAACTGTGATGTTTACAAGGCCAAAAATTGCTTGAGCCATCATTTATTAAACTACTGTCCGGAGCTACCCGCCATTTTTTTTTTGAAGTAAAAAACCGAGACCAAATTAGACTTATTATATTTTCTTGAAAAATCTGATAAAACTACAAGTATTTGATTATTTCAAATAGAGAAATTCTTAATTTAATATTAAATATGAAAAAAGACAGTAAAACGTTTTAGTCGTGTTTTTATTTGCTTTATTTTTATA
>JAKGSA010002817.1:0-13036 GCA_033558755.1 Philaethria dido
GCTAGTGTTAAGACATTTCGTTTTCTTTTAACATTTCCGTTCCCCATTTTCCACCAATTAAAGCATTGCGTGCTGAGTGGCGGATCTCAACGCCGCGTTTTATCTTGGTACTAGAGCGATATAATTTAATATTTTTATTTCCTGAACTGGGAGTCGAACCTACAACCTGTCGCGTTTAAAATCGTACGCTTGTGCCTATTTTCTTGTGTTCTTGGTTCACATATTATTTGTTTGTTTAGCTTCATGCTATATCCTGTTTGGCAGGGTAGTTAGGGAGAACTTAATTTTTGAGACATTCCGTTCTCTGTATATTGCGTGTTGAGTGGCGGAACTCAACGCCGCGCTTTGTCTAGAGCGGGGAAATGAATAGAATAAAATTCTATTCATACTATCATTTCTGTGTGATACTACTTAAATAACATTATTTTCATTTCTCCACCTTGGTGACATAAGGCGCGGCGTTGAGTTCCGCAACCCAATACATAATGACTCGAGTTCGTACAGAAGGTCAAAGAACGGAATGTGTTAACACTAGCTTCCCTCCGGCTATGTGGAAAAAAGGGAAATCTGCTTTTTTTGTTTTTTTTTTCCAATACTTATCAACTTATTCACGCCTGTTTCGAATATAAATGATTAAAGTTGTATTTATTCAGTTTTTATCAAACAGGAAACAAATGTAGGAGTTGCGTTTAACAACAAAACGCTTATCTGTTTCAAACATTAGCTTTTTTGTACTGAAAAATAATAAAAAATTAAAAGTATCGAGGTTCGAATCCGCGAATCCGAAGATTAAAAACCACATAGAATTAATTATTATTTTGATATTTTTCTTCCAAATTTTTCTTTTTCTAAATTACCCAAAAAAATCACAGGATTTTTTATTGAAAAATTTAGTTTTTTTTATTAATTTTCCTAGCAAGAGGTCATTATGACTCATTGCGACAGCGTCTGACTATAACCACAATAGGTGACGGGTTCGATTCCCACTTACAATCAATTATAATTATATAAAAATCGTTTCTTTTTCCCATACTATGAACCCAAAACAACCATAAATTACATCACCCAACAACAAAAAACAGAAAAATAAATAAAAAAATTACGAAAATCTCCTCACCTCAATCAAATCCACATCATTCAGGCTCATTTTGGTGACCTTCAACAGGTTCTCAATAGCGGGCACCGGGCCTATACCCATGATGCTGGGGTCCACACCCACGTAGGACCATCCCACCAGCCTTGCGAGGGGTTTGAGATTCTTAGCGGCTTCCTCACTAGCTAGTACTAGTGCCCCAGCGCCGTCACTTATACCCTAAATTTAATTTTGAATACCTATCTTATTTATGTGAATTAAATAAAAAAATATATATATATAACATGCTCGAGTTACTTAGTGACGGACAGACAATGTACATGTTATTACTGCACATAGAAACATGATATATGGGAAGGAAAAATTTGGGGAGTGTAGAGGAGCACTAAGAGAGGATTTCTTTAAATTCCTACGAAAACAGGAAAATAATGGATTTTAGATTTTAAAGTCTACGCAAACGTAGTTTATAAATACAGCTACTATTTATTTAATAATTGTAATATTTTCAGAGATGCTGACAATAACGTTATAACAAGGGTATAAGAATTTAGACATTGATATGAATGCATATGTTTTTAAAGTAAATTGAACCAAAACGATAAAAAAATCTATAATAACTTACAACTACTATCTTCTTACAAGTGTTAAATTTAAAAAATAATTTCCAAATTTTATTTATTGTAGCTTTTAGAAAATCCTTATTCTAGGCTAAGTAGTCAGAGCGCTTGGACAGTTTCCAACAGGCACAGGTTCGAGTCCAGTTACATTCAAATTTTTACAAAACATATTTTTCGTATCCTAAGTATCTGACACTTCAGAAATATTTAAAAAAAAAATAATTTTCTAGCATAAAACTCACCGACGCAGTACCAGCAGTGACAAGACCATCTTTCTTGAACACCGGTGGTAACTTCTTCAAACCCTCAATAGTGGTTTGGGGTCGGGGATGTTCATCATTTTCAACTTTAACTTCCTTCTTCTTAATCACAAGGGACACGGGTTCGATTTCCGCTTTGAAAACACCCGCGTCGTTGGCTGCGATGAATGATTATATAAATGAGTTACTATTATACACGTTTCTTATAAATTTTACGCTGTATCCCACTCATAGCAGGGTAGGCTGAGAGAACCTGAAAATGTAATGTTAAGACACTCCGTTCTCTTAATATTTCTGTTCCCCACTTTCCGCCGAATTGAGGCATTGCGTGCTGAGTGGCGGAACTCGACGCCGCTCTTTGTCTTGTTCGCCGCTCGTTGTTACCAGAGCGAGGAAATGATACTTATTGTCTACTGTAGTTTCATCTAGATACAGACATCAACTAAATACAGTAGTTTCGCGAAATGTGACGTCATGTAGTCATTTTATTTCTTTATACGTCGTGGCGCAGAGGCACAAGCGTGCGACTGTAAACGCGACAGGTTGTAGGTTCGATTGCCACTCCAGGAAATGTAAAATTTAGTATTTTCATTTCTTGGGTTTGGTAACAAGGTAAAGCGCGGCGTTGAGTTCCGCCACTTAACACGCAATGCCTCAATTCGGCGGAAAGTGGGAAAATATTAGGTTCTCGGGTTCCTCTGCCTACCCCGCTATATGCGGGATACAGCGTGAAGTTAAAAAAAAAACCTTCGTAACTGTCTCTCTTACACGTATGTACATATTTACAACAGTATAACCAAATTACCTTACACGTGTTTTTTTAGCTTCACTCTTTATCTCACATAGCATATTAATTAAAGTCAGTGTCAAGACACTACGATCTACTTAATGCCCGAATTTGATAATAACAATTTGTCTTATCAAAGCGAAGAAATTTCTATAATTTTAATATTGATCATATTAAAATTATTGATTCTTCAAATGGAAATCGAATCTACAACCAATCGCGTTTACAGTTAGACGATACTCCATAATATCATTGAACACACAACCATAAAAAACCACCAAAAGCCACAAACCCACCTGCCTTACACCTCTGCTGGGATCTCAACGCGAAATTATCAACTTCTTCCCTGGTAATACCAAACTGGCCACCCAGTTTTTCCGCCGTCATGCCCATAGGCAGGCCACAGTATGAATCAGTGAGACCTGCCCATAGAGTGTCTTCGAAAGCATGAGAACTTCCCAGCATTGTGCCAAATCTAACCCCACGTACAACAAAAGGTGCTTGTGACATGTTCTCTACACCACCCGCTACACTAATTTTGGCTGAGCCTGTTAGGATATCCTAAAATAGAAGTTTTTAATTAGTATTTTTTAGGTATTCAAACGCTTGTATCACTGAGTGACTGATAGAAAACATAAATACGATACTACTGGCTGAAAGGTAAGCTAAGATAAGATTTCTAGAAATTCCTACGAAAACGGAAAAAATGGTATATGATGTTTTATTGCACTCAAAAGAAATCATGGGATTAGCTAATCTAGTATATATACTAAATTTATACTATTATTAAGAAAAACCAAGAAAAGGAGGTTCAAAAATGGAACCCTATGGGACACCACAAGTAATAAAAACAAAGCTAGAGATGAACCCTTTAACAAATAATGACTGATTCGGAGACAGAATTCTAACCAATGTAAAAATTCACCGAACCACACCAAATACCGGGTAATATTATTTTATAAATTAATAATGAATGTTCAACTTTATCAAATGCTTCGGTAAAATCGGTATAAACAAAACTAATACAACTTTACTGCGTTGGAGATAAAATATAGAAATTCATATAAATTTGTTAGTGGAACGTCTTTTAATAAATCAATGCTATTGTAACATTAGCAAGGTACAGGTATAATACAGGTATAAGACGAATTAGATATTTTTGATCCATGCTAGGTATAAATATGGCTATTGTGTCACAGTGAGACAGTGGTATGCTAAAGATGTGGTTTGGATTTCCATTCATGAAAAAATTTAATATATAAAAAAATATTTAAATTTCTCTGCTAATACTAAATAGTGCGGCGTTAAGTTCCGCAATACGACACGCTATGTCTCGAATTCAAACAAAAACGTGTACAACGGAGTTTCTTAACAATAAGTTCTCTCTAACTACCCTCTTATTCGTTAAAAAATATGAATCAAAAAGTTCTTACATTATTCATAAAGTAATCACAATCACATACATACATATTATAAATGCATAATACATACATTAGATATGAAACAGGTTGAATAATTTTAACGGTTGAGCAAATATTGCGAATTTATTAAGATAATGCTCATAAAAATAACATTAAATACACTAAAAATATATAATAAATTAATGATTTTACGTCTTTATCATTTTTATGGCGCAAATTGTCTGAATTATTGATACTAGGATCATTGATGTGTGAAATACACGTTTCCTTAGCAACGTGTATGTTACTTTGTTCAAAAGTGTATGTCATACATATACATATAGTAGTATTTTTATAATTTTACTAGCGAAGGCTAAAAATTTTAGTTGGCAAGCCGGTGAATTTAGAGAAGCCGATGTATATTTAGGGAAACCGGTAATTTTTAGAGAATTTTTTAACGGCCAAGTTACATAAGATTCGATAACTAACTCACCTGAGCACCATTAATGACAGATTGGAACCCGGAACCACATAATCTGTTGACTCCAAGAACTGGTCTCTCTTGAGGTATACCAGCTTTTAACGCTGCATGACGAGGAGTGTATATACCATCTGTTTGAGTTGCCTGGATAATATAAAGTAATATTTAACCAATTTCAAGCATCAAAATATTTAGAAAACGTATAAAAATTTTAACTCAGCGGGAATCGATCCCGCGCCAACGCCGCGTACAACGAACGCATGGCTTAGCGGTCAGAGCGCTTGGACGGTTTCCAAAAGGTGCGGGTTCGAGGTCCGCCGCGTCCCAATTTTTATACGTTTTCTAAATAAGTTTTTCGTTAACTGAGTGTGTGATCACTTTAAAACTTAAAAACATAAGGAGGTTCTCAATTCGACTGTTTTTTGTATGTATTACCGAATAACTTTGTAGTGGGTTTATTCCCGATTGTGGTCCCGTTTGAATTAAGATATCTGACGAGTAATTTTAAGTTATTCGTAATAGAGCCATTTATTTGAAGTTACTTATTTTTGGTAAAAATTATATTTTTTTAAAGTGTTATTTTATACTTGGATAAGAAAAACATTTTAAGAAAACGTATAAAAATTTGAATATAGCGGGACTCGAACCGGCGATCCTTCAAAAATGATATTTTGTTTTGCAGCTAAAAGCCTTTTTTTTACATAGCAAGGTAAGAAGAAAAACCTAGTCTTGTCAAGACACTTCGTCTTTCGCTTTTCGCTCGAATACCTGATATAACATTGTGAGTGGTGGAATTCAATGCCACGCCAGAGCGAAGGAAGAAAAATAATTTAGATATAAAATATATAATTTTCCGTATGGAAATCGAACCAACAATCATCAAGTTTACAGCCAGACGTGTGTTCCACTACACAACAACGGGCACGGATTTATTTTTAATGAGGTTTTTTTACGTATACGCACTGTTTCTTAGGCCTAAGTGAATAAAAAAAATCTTTAGATCTTGTGAACATGAGAGATGGTGGTATAAAAAAAATGGTTTAGCGTATGGCAGTGAGACAATGTCTGATTGAGTTTGACAAGATTGGTCATGGGTTCGATTCCCATAAGAATGATCATATTTAAATTGCTTTCATTTCCACGCTCCGACGCGTCATAATCCGCCATTCAACACACAATTACTTGACACAAAGTAGTGTCTTAACACTGTCTACCCTTCAAACTTACCGACATAACCTGCCCAACGATCATGGAGTCGACCTGCTCAGGTGCAACACCAGCTTCTTTGAGGGCAGCTGTCGCAGCAATGGTTTGTAATTCTGTGGCCGATGTGTTACGGAACACGCCACCCATCGTGCCGAATGGGGTCCGTTTGGCCCCCAGGATGAAAATACCTAATTAAAAAAATAATATATAAATATTTGAATGCAATCGTGGCTTAGAGGCTGATTGTAAACGTGACAGATTGTGAGTTCGATTCTCAGTCCAGAAAATGAAAATATTAAATAATACTTCGTATTTTTATTTTCTCGCCCTGGTAACAAGGCAAAGCGCGGCGTTTAGATCCGCTACTCAGCACACAATGTCCCAATTCGGTGGAAAGTGGGGAACGGAAATGTTATAACAGAATGGAGTGTCTTAACACTAGGTTCTTTGTAACCTTCTGCCTACCTTGCTTAGTGCGGGATACAGCTTGAAGGAAAAAAAAGAAGGTTATCATGATTAATCTTTCTTTTTATGTGTGATACAGAATAACTTCTTACTGGATGAACTAATTTTGATGATCCTTTTTTTATATGACAGCTAGTGCTTCTAATGTGATCTCATCTAATTTTAGTTTAAATATGACGTATAGTTTTTAAGTCATCCGTAATAATCTTACTTTTTAATGCGTTATATTTGAATTCGATTTTGTTTTTTTGTTAAAATGTTAATTACTTTCTTTTTTTTTATTTCACGTTGTATCCTGCATATAGTAGGGTAGGCAGAGAGAACCTGAGAACGTAGTCAAAGTCAAAGTCACATAATTTTATTCAAAATAAGAAGTTACAAGCTTCATTTTTTGAACGTCAAATAATTTACCACCGGTTCACTAAATTTAATGCCTCAGACCTGAGAAGAACCGGCGCAAAGAAACTCAGCGGGACTATGTTTTTTTTTTTTGATGTTAAGACCTCCATTCTCTTTCAACAATTCCGTTCCTCACTTTCCGTATTGAGGCGTTGCACTTGTGGTGGCGGAACTCAACGCCAACCGCGCTTTGCCTTGTTACCAAACAAGAAATGAAAATACAAAATTTTACATTTCTTGGGTAAGGATCGGATACAACCTGTCGCATTTACAGTCGCACGCATGTGCTTCTGCGCCACAGGCGTTATTAATCAGTATAATGCGTTTTTCATAAAAATACACTAATTATGTATTTACATCTATATAGTTAAACGTAAGTCTCAAAGAATGAAATCAAAACCATTCTAAAGTCAATGGCCTTTATTACTCTTGACCTTGACTTTTGCACCTAATATTTACAGGAAAACACATTTATCTTTGATAACTTGGTATTTAGTTTTTATAAATTATGATAATCTTTATGATTTAAAAATAAATAAATATTATAAATAATATAAATTTTATAATATAATCATTTATTTAAAAAAAAGTTTTTATATTAATACGTAAGTACTATTTAACTTATTTACCTCTATAAAATACCGCATAAAACAGTTATAATATTGAAATAATATTTGCAAATAATAGCCTATAAAAGAAAACTGGAATTTGACCCCAATGTGTTATGAACATAAAAACACAAAACTCGTTTAAATTTAAATGTACATAAATAAATAAATAAATTACAAACCTTTTACGGCTACGGACATGATTATAAAATATATTTAAACTATTAGAAAATAAAATAAAAAGTAAATAAAGTATATTAACGTCAGCAATCAGTATAGTAGCCGAATGCTGTAAGCTGAATGAATTAAACTTTGTGGGAAACTTCAATTTAACTGAGTGAAGTTTGAATGAGAGAGTGAATGAAATGAACTGTTTTCTTTGATAAGAAAAGATAATTAAAGCACAGATTATATATAAGTCTTATGGATGTTTTATTTTACGTTCATTTGTTTTGTATTATGATGATATTTGTTACTATTAACCTAAAAATATTGATATTATTAGTAAATGTATGTTACATAGCTTTTTTAATGACAGTAAAAATTACTTTGTTTAGGTCATGTGATATGATCATGTTTCAAAATCGATTTACATACTGTATTTCTATTTGCAAATCCAAACTTTTATATTAAAAACTATATTACTTTTATAGTGTTATGTGTTTACGACAACATTTATAAATAAACTTCACCAAATTTGAATTAATATTACCTTTAATTTTCTGTTAGACTTTTTTACTTTTATGTTTTATCTGTCAAGCTGTCATTGGCTTAATTTTGTGGTTCAGAATTTCAGTGATAAAAACTCATAAAATGCTTATGCAATGAGCGATGGTCGCCCTGTTAGTGGTCAATTGAAGAAATTTGTGTTTCGCGGAAAATCTACGAACAACGGCGACAACAGAGGTGAATACTTAGAGATCGTTATACCTGAGTTACTGTCGGCGGGCTACTCATTCTACACGTGGCCCTCCGCTCCGCTCTTAGCTTGGTATCTGTGGACACAGAGAAGGAACTTACGCGGTCTGCGCGTGCTGGAACTAGGTTGTGGCACTGGTTTGCCGGGTATCTTGGCAGCCAAGTGCGGGGCGCGGGTCACATTGACCGATAGTGTCGCACTCCCGCGATCTTTACGACACTTGTCAGCTTGTTGCGAGGCAAACGGTCTCGTCCCCGGCCGCGACGTTCAGGTGCAAGGGCTCTCTTGGGGGTTATTCCTAGCCGATGTACATAGTTTACGTCCTGTAGATTTGTTACTCGCTTCCGACTGCTTTTACGAACCCTCCCAATTCGAAGAAGTAATTTCCACTGTAGCTTATTTTTTGGACGGAACTGACGCACGATTTTTGTGTGCTTATCAGGAGCGGAGTGCAGACTGGTCCGTTGAAGCTCTTCTCAAGAAGTGGGGGTTGAAAGGCGCTCTCCTGGACTTGGACTCGCTGAGTGAAAGCTCAGGCGTCGACTACAGAGCCCTCATAGGCGAGAGATCTTTGCATTTACTTGAAATAATTAGTGTGTAGGGTATGGCCAGCGCAGCTAGAGCCGCACGCCTCTATGTTGGCAACTTGGCATGGACAGTTGGCCATCGTCACCTTAGAGAATATTTCGCACAATTTGGACCAGTTCAAAGTGCCAGAGTAGTATTTGACAGATCAACTGGTCTAAGTAAAGGGTATGGTTTTGTAGAATTTGTGAATCCCTCTGGTGCTGCTGATGCAACCAACAAACAGTTACACACCCTCGAGGGATTAAATTTGAATGTTCAAGTACAAAACAATTAGATTACCCTGTAGTTTGTAGTTTTTATAATGGCAGAAGCATTACCTGAGAATACAAGTTCAGATTTTTCTGATGATGAAGAGCTAAGTCCATTGGAAGAGGCCTTCAACAAAGCATCTGACCATGTTAGGAAGATAACTTCAAAGTTAGACAATAATCAACTTTTAGAATTATATGGGTTATACAAACAAAGTACAGAAGGTCAGTGTGATACACCAAAACCTAGCTGGTTTGATGGAAAAGGCAGAAAGAAGTGGGAGGCATGGAAAGCACTCGACAACATGCCAAGTGATGAAGCTAAACAAAAATATATTGACTTAGTCCAAAAACATGACCCTGAGTGTTCACTTATAACAGAAGGTGGCCCAAAAGAGGCATGGGTGACAGTTTCATCATTACGCTTCTCCCCTGAACCAGAACTGAGTCACAGTGACCTATCTCTACTTGATGCCGCCAGAGAAAACTTAGGAGATTTAGTAACCGAGCTTCTATCTAAGAACCCTGAGTTAAAAGATGAGAGGGACGAGGATGGTTTAACTGCCTTACACTGGGCGGCAGATAGAGATGCTATATCTGCACTATCAGCACTAATAAAAGGAGGCTGCGACATAAATGCAATTGATAGTTGTGAACAAACACCATTACACTATGCAGTGAGCTGCGGTCATATGAAAGCTACACAGATTTTAATAGATTCAGGGGCATCGTTTCTAAAGGACAATGAAGGCTGTACTCCCCTAGACTTAGCGACTGACGGTGAAATAAGAAAAATTCTTGAAAGTGCTACAAAATAGTATAAACATGTCATTTATATTAGTTAGTATTGATATTGTATGTAGTTAGTTATTGGGAATAAATATTTCAGTTGAAGATAAGTTTTTATATATCAAATTTATTTTAGCAAAACTATATGAATTCATTTAAAGGCATCCAAGTATGAAGGTGATAGATATTCTATGCATAAATAATTATATGAAGTGCATGTAAATCTTTAATGAATTAAACTTTTTTTTTTTTTTGTTTTTTATTATGGATACCGGATGGCAAACGAGCAGAAGGACCGCCTGATGGTAAGTGGTTACCTTCGCCCATGAACATCTACAACACAAGAGATGTACTAGATGCGTTGCCAACCTAGAGGATACAGATGGAAAGGGAGGATAATGTATTAGTTCGCTATCGGAACCACCACATTTTGGGGAAAGGATGGGTGGGAAAGGGGAAAACCTGGCTTACATGCCATCGAACCGGAACACATCATAAGATATTTGGCGGTTCGTCTTTGACATGATAGTGGTCGCGAGCCAGACGGAGGACGAACCTCCTACCACCAAATACCACCACCACCACCAATATATATTTTTTGATAATTCAAATTATTATCACAAAAAATAAGTTATATTCAGTATCAATATACATAATATAAAGTTATCTTATTCTACCATAACAATATATTATAACAGTTGTAAACATTAAGTAAAATTTTCTCCAAATAATAATTTTGCGTCATATCACTTTCATCCATGCCGTCTTCAGTTGGTATATGCAGAGAAAATAGTATCAGGTCTCTCTTTTTTTAACTTTATTTAATTTTTTCACCTTTCATCCATTTAAGCAATATAATAGAAAAACTTATTGTAAGTTTAGAAATTCCTAAAATAGAGGTTAAAAACGACAGATTTTTTTTTTGGGAAAGCAATTCATACTGTATGTTGCAGGATAGAGAGAACCCAATGTCAAATATTAATTTTGTTAGATCTTTACGTCCGTATTCGAAACATTGAGTTGTTAAACTCAAAATTGACCTCAACTGATTAGAATAAATTAAATATGATCCAGGTGTTCTGCTGATCACATCATATCATCATCATCTGCATCTGATTTCATGCACACACACACTCTTATATAAACACACACACATCCACACCCGTCGCACACAAACACTGTCCCAAACGCATAGTTCAGGCATCTGATTCATCATTTCATCACATCGCTTTCATCCACACACACAAACAGCACTAGAAGTTCAGCCAACAACATCAGTTCTCACTATATTTTTGGGGAATTTGAACCAAACAAAAATAGAACTTAGAGTCTGTCTGCAATAATAGAGGGTAAATGAGGCCCGGGCTCTCAAACGGCACTCTGTCGAAGTAAATAGGTCATGATGGTAGTATGGAACAGTAGTCAACAAATGGAAGATATATTTGTGATGTTATCAATAGTTTATTTATTTATATTATTTATCACATACAAGATCTTCAAACATGCACCTGACTCAAGTCTCTCTCAATGTTTTTTTGAAGCAAACAAACATGAAATTTTTCCAAGAAAGCTTTTTCTCTTCCGTCACCTCAGTCATTCTCTCTTGCAACAAATGATATCTGAACAGAGCTTTCAAAGATCATCCTGAAACCTGAGCAAGGATGGGACAAATAACTAAAGAGGAATCCCATCTCCCTGACTTCTACATGCCACATATAACATCTTACCAAAGTGCGTAATTTCCTCAAAAAAAAACAGCCCCGCTCTTCTGACAACATCACAAATCACAAGAAGATAGAGATATATATATATATATATATATATATATATATATATATAAGAAAGAGTATATATATATATATATATATATATATATATATATATATAAGCTAAACATTATTCCCACATTCCATTCCCAGCCGGCCAAGTGAGCTGTTTGGAATAGAAAGTAATTTTTCAATATGTAATTCTTCTTCACCTGATATCATATGGCTCAAAAAACTTTGACACTTTTGGCTTAATAAAACGTGCGTCTCTATTAAAGTAGATGTGCCACAAAAACATATATTTTGAGATAGCATAGGGGAGATGAAACGAGAGAGGATAAAATCTTGAAGAATTATCCAATACACCTTTTTTTTTCTTTTTTATGGAAACGGATGGCAAACGAGCAGAAGGGACCACACCTGATGGTAAGTGGTTACCTTCTCCCATGGACATCTACAACACCAAACGTTCGTTAGTTATGATCACAATGCTAGTTATACTACAATCACTAATCGGTATTGTTAATATAAAATGGCCGCCGCAACAAAATGGCGGATTATATATTTTTGTATAAACCAGACTATGTGTTATCATATTACAGTTATTTCAAAGGAAGTTTTTTTTCAATTTATTTATTAGAATGTGGCAAATGTAATTAGTCACTGATAAAAAAAGAAAATCTAAGTATGAAGAGAAACTAATATTGTAACTCCAATATAAGAAATAGTATTTTTTTTTTTTTTTTTTTATTGATAACGGACGGCAAACGAGCAGAAGGACCACCTGATGGTAAGTGGTTACCTTCGCCCATAGACATCTACAACACCAGAGATGTTGTAGATGCGTTGCCAATCTAGAGGATACTGATGGAAGGGGGGACAATGTAGTAGTCCACTATCAGAACCACCACATTTTTTGGAAAGGATGGGTGGGATAGGGGAAAATCTGGCTTACATGCCATCGAACCGGAACACATCATAAGATATTTGGCGGTTCGTCTTTGACATGATAGTGGTCGCGAGCCAGTCGGAGGACGAACCTCCTACCACCTAACAAAAATAGTATTTAAATGTATAAGAGTTATGTCAAATCAAAATATTTTATGAAACAAAAACTATATATTTAGGCAAGTTGTCATTATTTAAACAAAACTTAACCAAAGTTATTAAAAAATTGTCACTTAAAAAGCCACAGATAAAAAAAAAATCATTAAATTTTATAGAAAGAAACCTTATAACTTCCGACATTACAATTACACTTAAATAAAAAAAAAACAAATCAGGATTCGAACCCATACCTCTTTCCAACCAGTTGTTTCTAGAAATGAAAATCATAAATTATTTAATACTATAAAAAAAGGTAATTTATTTAATATATTTAAGAATCTTTAGTCTCTTTGTGTGTTTCAC